>CAAKHG010043296.1:0-12720 GCA_901007715.1 Dactylopterus volitans
CCACCCTGCCTAAGATGAGCTGCTATTCAAAGTCAGCAACATAACAAACCATTCCGCAACAAAAATGTTGCATAACTATCAAATTAAATGTCTATTTTCTATTGTGCATGATAGAACTGTAAATCATTGCCTCATGCATATGTTTAACCAAGTGTAACCATGTTTGAGGCTGCAGCTGGACAGAGGGAAGGTGTGAACATGCGACTTAAAATGACTGCAGGATAACTATTACCAGAATCAAAGGTTGGTTAGTCATTTTTTTATTATTATTTGGTCGGATGGCGGTACCATGCACACAAACCGAGAACATGTCTGCCTTTCTCCAAGCTAGTTTTTTCTTCAAAATGCATTCCCGCCTTCCCGGTATGCTGTGGTTCAGATAACTGGTGGCTGGGTTCCCAAGACTGAATGATGGGAGAAAGGAGACCACAGACCAAACCAGAACACTGAAAGGTACAAGGGGTACATGAGCATCAGAAGGGAACCATGGAGCTATGGAAGAAGGTTGCCCTGGTCTGCTGTGGATGATCCAAGTGCATGTTTGTCGTTTACCTGTGGAAGAGGTGCCATGTGCGACCCTCTGAGCAAGGTTTTCTGGGAAATTCTGGGTTTTGGTTTCAACCTGGATGTTAGTTTGACATGTCCCACCAACCTCACCCATTCATGGCAGTGGTTTCACATGTTCTATTCCCTGTTCTCTGCCACACTGCAAAAGAAATTTTTTTTTGAGCAATGTGATAGAAGGTGAATGGGATGTATTGGAGAAACAAGCCCGATCCACGGAGGCCCAAACTCGTAGCTCACAGAACTTAATGGATCCAGCATGTTTGACTCCGCAGGACAGCTTCAGAGGTCTTGTGAAGTCTTGTCTTGGCAGCGGGTGGCTTTAATGTTGAGGCTGAGAGGCGGATGTTCCGTAATGTCAAACAGTCTACACGGAGAGCGAAAGGTCAGAGGGAGTTACACTTACTCGTCCCACCACTAGATGGCAGTGATAGACTTGAAGTTCTCTCAGTCAGGACCAGCCGCAAAAGCCAAACATCAGTTTGCCCATTCTGTACACACCTCCTCTTATATCTTGAATTTATTAAAGTATGAAATTGGACCAGAAGTAGAAAACTCATCTTTTAGTGAGATCTTCTATTCAACTGACCACTTTTATTGGAGGAAAAGCTCAGAGTAATTGGTGTGTTCCTTGAGAATTACTTTTCATTGCACTTATGTAGAAAAATTCAAGGCGCCTTCTGACTGTCTGTGTTGATGAATATGGATTATTGTTTCTCTGGAAGCTTTAGCAGTAATGTGTTTTCAACACAAGACCATTTATTAAAAATGCAGTGGTAATGAGGATGATACCCTATTCATGCATCAGGAGTAGAGTATAATGGCTGTTGCATTTATCTTAAATGTTTCTACAGTTTTGACATGTTAAAAAAAAGAATGTCTCTTGGCTTGAATATCTAATTTTCAGCTTTTTTTGGGGTTGAGGAGGTGGGGGCAGAGTCTATCTGTGAGTCTGTCGAGGTCAATTTGGATTTGAGGACCCTAAATGGCAGACTGTGGAATCCCCCACGATGGAGACCGGCACGGCTCAATCAAGCGATGAGAGGCAACATATTCACATGCGAATGAACACAGTGTTCCACAACACACACACGCACACGCGCACACACACACACGCACTCACACACACACGCACACGCTCAGAAAAGGCTTGAGTATTTGAAATTTCGCTGAACTTAAAAGACTTCCAACCATCCAATTTTCCCTGTGATTTGTCCTGCACTGGGTTTGGCTGGGTGAAGTTGAAAATCAGCAACCACATTTCTGTGCTCCCTTGAATCTGTTGACGGGACACGGGCACCTTATCCGAAGATTTTCTCGCGGGAGTGGGAAGTCCACGCACACTTCCAGTATTCATTTGACTGTGTCAGCACTTCTCTAGCTAAAAAGAAAAGGGCAGAGCGGGAGGGAGAGGCGTGAACAAGCAGAAGTGCTGGAACTCCATCACGGTGGCCAGTAGGGGTCACATGTGGCCAGGGAATCCATCACTCACTTGAAAGCGTCATCCATATATGAGCGGAAAGGTCACATACCAACAAAAATTCCAAATCTAATATGACACCCTATATTTGTAGACTATCAAACTTATTTTGTCTCTGTAGATGCTGGGTTGAAAACCCTCTGAGGCAAACTTGTGACTCTGGGTGATATAAATACAGTTTGACTCGACTTCACTGGCAGGTCTTTTAAAATGCAGACAAACACCAGAAAAGAGAAATCTGTCTGTTACACTAAAACCCCCCCTACAGACATGTTTAAGCCATATAAAAGTACTCCGTGTTGAATAATAATTCATGCCTGATATTTATTTTTCTTCAGAGAAAAGTGTTGATAAACTACTTACAAAGAGGCTTAGGCTCTCCTCCTACCTCATTTTAAAATCCAGGGTCTATGAATGTGGAGACATGTCAAATAGACACAAGATGCAATCGGCATGACTGAAGAGTCCACTTTCAGTAAAAGCGTGCGGGAGGTGTCAAGTTTAAGTGGTGAAAGTTGCATATTTGATCATCGCTTGCTTCCTGATGGCGTCAAAATCAAATATCTGCATTCACACCTTCAGCTCAGATGTGATTCAGAAGGCGATTGTGATAGGTAGTGTAAAAATAGTAGTAGGGATGACACTAAATACTGTTCTCTTTCAATTATTTTACACATCAGTCGATTAATCGAAATAAATCTAAAAAAAAAAAAAAAAATCAAACTGGCAATTTCATTTAAGTATGTTCTGTCATGTATAAACCCAGCACAAAACAAAAGGCACAGAAGCTGTATCATATAAACTGGCAAATCCAACATGATAGAATAAATCGATAAAAAAAACAGGGCCTATTACTGAAGTCAGTAGATCAATCGTCATGCTTTTAATGCATGAACGGTGCAGTCCTGTGGTTTTCGTGGTCGACAGAGTGCCGAGCATTTCTCCCTGCACAGAGAGGAGCCCTGCGAATGGCAAACGTGGGGAAAAGAAGCACGAACCCGTCTGAAATAACCAAACCAATGATATCTCGTCCTTGACCACAACAGAGACAGTCAAGCCAGTGGCGGATTTACAAAGATTTCTTAGATATTGCGAGTGTCAATCGCCTGGTCGGCCGGCGAGGCAACCAAACTGCATTTTGAGTAAAGTGCTGTTTTCTGACAGAGATCGGTACGTTTTTGCTTGATCAGGTAACACAATAAGTTTCATCAGTGATTCATGTGATTTTATAATAATAATAAAAAAAAGAGTCATCTTCTCACAGGGAATAATGGTTTACGTGGGTTTGGAATGAACAAAAATCTGCTAGCCAGCTGTGCAGCACATCGACTGAATATACTAGAGAAACAGTGTTTGACAATTGTGAATGGAAATTTTTAATCACATAGTGTGTTTGAGGTTTAAAGGGTCATTTTTTTCTCATTGCCCCCCCTACCCTGGTCTTCCCTCGAATTGTAAACCTGGTAAATCTTGCACTTTGAAAATAAATAAATAAAAAGGTCTCTGTTCAACTTAAAGTTCTACATTAGTTTGTAGCTTTGACACGTCTGCTTGCTGAGCCCCTGACTGTTTTTTTGCGTGATGTGTCAGTAAAGAGGTTCAGGTGAGTTGCTGCCTAGAAAGCTGTTAGCTAACATGGTTAGCATCATGTTGCTGCACGCACGTTTGGTTTTTGAGACAAACCTGGACTTACGTTTAATCAGTCTTCTTTTTTCAAAGCCGAATTCATATAAAAGGCAACAGAGTCTTTATTACATTTAAACCTCTTTAAATACAGCGGTTGCCTCCTTTTAGCTCTGAAAAGTTGCATTCACTCAACTGCCATCAATATGAGAATGCAAATTACAGCCCCTGGTCCAGAAACAGGCATCTTTATCTGGGCTGCAACATCATCTCAGGAAAACGCCTCTCTGAAACGACAATAACATGCAGTCGTATGTTTATGAATTTCAAGGAGACTGCGACTGCAGCGGGTCTGCGCGGCTATTTGAGTTGATACCAACAGAGGGCGCTGTCCACCTTTGGACTGGCCTAAAGGCTCCAGTTGACTCTAGCTCACGTCAAGGGATGGTTGAAGTTTAGTCGGTTGGTTGACAGATGAAATGTTTACGCTTTGACCGAGCATGCTAATTATGCCGCAAACCCGCTGTCAAAGTAAAGAATAGAAAACTTTTGCCCTTCGCATATTCTATTTAAGTCAGTATGTGCCTCAGGAAGTAAATGCTATTTTCATTTTAATAAGCAAGATTTTGAATAGTTTTAATGCACAAAAACACATCTGCATTATAACTGTGATTGAGGACATCACAAATTTGTAAGCCAATTGATTTATTTTCCATAAGCAAATGGAAAACAGCAGATGTCTGGTCAACCGGCAAATCAAGTGCATGTTTTTTGAGAAGTAAATTTGGCAAAGAAAGCGCTCCTTTAATATCCACCTACTGGAAGTCTGAACCCTCCCCGGCGGGTCGGCGCAGCGCTCCGCTTACCAGCATTGTGGGGTGGTTGCAAGTGTGCCCACACCCTCCCTGACCTGCAGAAAGTCCATGGCGGATGGTGATGAAAAAAAAACGACTGCAGGAAGGCGGATACAGTGATGCACCTTTGCACAATGACACTGTCTGAAGTACAGCCTCCTCGGCGCGGCGTGCCTCAGCGACAGCGCTTTAGTATTTCCTGTCAGACAGAGCATTGTTGCTTTTAGTTCACCTTAAGTGTCTAGACAGTGGTTTTCCTGCTCCGTTGGTTCTCTTGGATTGAGGCCAAATCTTTACTCTTGGAGGTGATAAGAGTCTTATCTTGCTGTTAGAGGGGCTAGAGACTGGAGCAGAGCTCAAGTGAGTGTCACTCAGGTGGGAGTGTGGGCACCTTTACTAGCAGCAGGGATAGGCAGGCCTCTTGCATTGCCCGTTTATGCTGATTTATTTTTGAAACGACATATTTCCAACTGGAGCCTCTGATTAGATGGAAACGACGTGCTCGTGCTGTGATGGTGCTTCGGTATTGTTTCGGCCGTTCTGTCGTGGCGACACGCCGCACAACAAAGCCGCGGACCGCGGTGCCGGCCATACACGCATGCAAGGAAAACCTCCAGAATTGTTAAAAAAAAAAAAAAAATCACAGGAAGCGGTTTGTTAGAAAACAACAGTTTTCAATGGCAGCTTTTTACTTTTTAGCACCACAATGCGAAATTATGAGATTGAGGTCATGTATTGATGAACAAAGAGCAGCCTACATTCCTCTCAACAAAGGGCAAGAGGCTAATACAACCACTATTCAGACGCATCCCTTTATATGTGCCTTTGCCGGAAAATGTTTGTTGTGAAAAGTCCAAGGTCCCTCAAGTAAAAATCAATCCATGGATTGTGCGCTGGTCCTTGTTTGAAATCCATTGTGGCTATATTCCCCGGCCAGGTAACACAAGAATGCAGCTTTTATTCTCAGCACAGTTGATCCACAATATTGGCAAATTGTCCTTAATTCCTCTCTATGCAAGGTAACTCTCCAGCTTGAAGTAATTCAGATGCTTTTCTTTTCACTTTGAATGCTGGGATTGTGTTGTGAAATGAAAAGGATTCAATAGATGTGGATGATTTATTCAAGGAGAAAAAGCATGAAGATTTTTGGAATGAGATGCATGACTGTATTCTTTTTTTTTTTTTGGCGAAGGACATGTTATTTTCTACAACACAAGGCAAAATCTATGGCTGCTCAATTCATTCTTCGCTCACAAAGGAACTGAACTGATAAAAGCGAGGAGAAGAAGTTTGACTGGATTCATAGATAGGGCCCTGTGTCGCAGTGGTTACTGTGCTAATGCAAATATCAAATTGCCATGTGGTCCACGCCAAAGCATTTGAAACACAGGATGTAACCTTGTATGCAAGTTTAGACAAGCAGGCTTTTTGTGTGTATGTTTTTTTTTTTTTTTTTTTTTTTTTAATAACAGTCCGTGTTTTCTTTTCTTTTCATTCTCTGTGAATATAAAATGAGAACGAGGAAAGTTTCAAGAAGATAATCAGGTTGCTCGAGTTGATTAAAGCCACGTTTCAAATTATTACCCGTGAATTAAACTGTTCTGCTTATTCCGGCTGAACGCGCTGCTGCTTTTTTTTTTATTTTTGCCGCGTGTGTTGTATAATCATTCTGTTTTGAAGCTTCAGTTGCTCTGACATTTGATGGTGCAGGCTGTCAGGCCTTGTCTTGGATTAAGGGCAGCATCAGGCAGACATGTGTCCTTTCTGCTTTTGTATTGGTTGGGGTTTTTTTTTTATCAGGGTGAAATATAATTTTTATCTCACTTCATTCAGAATGACAGTTCCTCAAAATCGCTCCACACCAAGGGATATTCATTACTTTTTGTAGACCTGCCTGGGTAGCCCGTCAACTTCTCATCTCCCCTTCATCTCTCATCTATTTCACTCTCTCAGAAAGCCCATTTTTTTCCAGGCAATTTTCCTGCTTTACTTTGCTATGACCTTCCTGCTTAAATTGCTTGGCTTGTGTTATTCACCATTTTGAGATTTACAGAGAATAATATTGCACCGCAGGATTTCCCACACTCTTAGGTGCCCAATAACTTGTGACAGAAATTTTGTGACCCGGTTGTCTGTATTTTCTCAGCTAAGGTGGAGGTGATGGTGGGGGTGCGGGAGGGTGGTGGGGTGTGTGCTGGGAGGGGGGAGGGTTGAGGGGGAGCTGCAGTTCTCATCTTTGCTTGACAAAATGCTCAGCCCCTCATATGTGGCAGGAATACTTCACTGGAGCCGATTCATTCCAGAGAAGGCAATCAAAAACACAACAAATAAAGCTTTTTTTTTTCTTTCTTTTTTTTTCCCCCCCCCGTTTGTGGAAGCAAATCGCGTGCTGCGGCGACTGAATGAGCAAATGCACACGCGTGCGATGGCTGCACATATGCCAGGGGAGCGGAGGCGCGCCGCGGCCGTGAGTGAACGGGTTTTGAGTAGAATCACAGCCCAAATGTAAAAGACTCCACACTTTCTCTTAACTTCATTTTTTTTTTTTAAAAACAGTGGGTGCTTATCTCTCGTCCTGCCGCCACAACACAAAATGTATAAAAAGAGATGCGCACCAGTAGACCTTATTCAAGTTTCCTCCGTCTATCTTACAAAGAGGCTCTCACATATTCACTCTCATTTGTGGCACATAATAGCGTCTGGAACTCTCTGTGGTCCATTGTCAACTGCAGGACTGGTTGTCCATTTGGAACATCTAAAATACTGGGAGGGCTTTAATCTTTCCTCATTATTTTCCCATTTTGGATAAATGTGCTCATAATACCTCCCTCCTCCTCTAAATGAAACTCTTTGACTCTCTCGCCGTCCCTCATTTTCCCCCCACTGCCACACTTTCGCGTGCTTTCATCTTTGCGCAGGACAAATAAGTGGTCCAAGTGGAGCGTCCAAATGTGGAGATAGAAGGATAATTGAGTTGATAAACAGTGGGGTCAGGGTGAGATCCTTGTCAGGGCTTGTTCAGGAGGCGCTTATTCCAATATCAATACACATATTACCATATTTTGTTATTTGCCATAACAGTGAGATTGACCCGGAGAGGGCTACTTTGCAAAACTGTCATTGTGCGGGTCGTTAACAGGACATTCGGGGTCACTCTGAGCCCGCCTGCCCGCCTGCTATAACATTCGCGGTATAGAGCCGCATCTTTCATGCAACTTGCGACCACTGTGCAATTTATTTTGATATCTGAGATGAAAAATTTAAGAAGTATGACCGCTCTAATTCTGCCACAGACTACATTTATGATGTGAAAATTTTGTATAATTTGCAACATGCTCAGCCGAAATAGGCCACATGAAATATCAATGTGCCTTGATCTGACCCTGGAGAATGTTGCGACTGTGACAGATGTGATTCGTTACGAATATGCACATGAGCCCGAACGCTTGAAGCTCTGGCTGTTGGTCACCGGCGCTCAGCAGACCGCGAGGGCGCAGAGATACGGAGCCCTGAGTGACACTGCGGACGCACAGCCCCTGCATCATGCTTCAACAAATTTATAGTTTAGGCTTTACCGGTGAACAAGAACATTGTGTTTATTGGAACTCTGACGACGTGTTACACGTGCTTTATGCAGAAATGCAGCTGCAATGATGAGTTATTCCAATCCAAAATGAGAAATCAGCGGCGAGCTAACGCCGCTCCACTCCTGCAGTTTGCGGAGGTATGATCCCTGGAAATTGACTTGCAGGCCGACCAGCAAACGCCTATCAGACAGCCATGTCAGCCATGTTGATGAAATAGCTGTTTTGTTATGGTTGTCGTGCTATGCGGTTTCATTGCCATGCGGTTTCATTGCTATGCGGCATGCACAAATGGTACTTTGCTGGGTGCAGTTTGTGCATAATGGGAGCTAATTTTCCAACATCACCTTACAAACTTCCTCTCAATAAAATGAAAGTATATTTTATGAAAAAAAACCTAACTGTTGTTATATGTAAGTCTTATATATTAAGACATACAGCAAGATCAGCTTTTGATGGTCTATGTCCATGAAATGTCCATGAAGTCGAATTAATTGTAAAATGTCTTCCTACTTTTATTTATTTTGTAATAATAATAAAAAAAAAAGTTCCTTTTTTTGAAAAGTTTAGTATATCACCAATAAAAGAAACCTTTGCGTGATTCAAAAATGCTCTGTCGCTTTTCTGCTTCAGCCTTAATCTGAATCCATGTGGGCATCCGGCCACGATCGTAAGGGCACGCGACTTTCAGACCAGCAGGCCATGTTTCAGTAATATGCAGTATATGGATACTTGTTTTTGCTAGCTACATATTAACAGTTCTAGAGCAAAAGTTGAGTACTGTACTGAGTCTGTTTGAGAGGTGCTGACATATTTCAGTGATGGTTTTTGGGACCGTAATTTGTGATGCTGTTGTACTGTACTGGGTTCTACTGAGAGTTGTGCCCAAACGTTTGTCACCCACATGCGTGCGAATGTGGTGACCAAAACATTAGGGACGCCTCTCAGTGGAACCCAGTACAGTACAACAGCATCACAAATTACAGTCCCAGTAACAATCACGGAAATATGTCAACACCTCTCTCAAGCAGATTCAACAACAATGCAACATAATACTTTTCTTGAAGCGGTGGTGAACTATATTCCAGTGTTGGATTTGGGAGGGGCTGTCATTCAGGAATGCTGCAACTTTACAAAGCGGACAGTTGAGAATCTTTGTCACATATGAATTTCAAATGATGTTCATATAATCCCGCCTGTACGTTGTCTGGTGCTGCCCTTGTAGTCCTCAGTTGGAGAGTGTCCGGATCAGCTGCATCCTCACCCGCTGGAAACATTCCGGTTTACCGGACATGATGCCGGACATGGCGTGATACGGATTTGCAGCAGGAAGCAGGCGGGATAAAGTCTGCTTTCACGTGCCGGCAGACCGATCCTGACATTTGTGTTCTCACCCGCAGCTCCTCTGGGTCATGTCTAGGTGGGTCCAGGAGTGAGGTGCATCAGCTGAAGCAGCTTATCGGTCACCTGGCCAGGTGTTTGGAGGGAGAAGTTTGAACTCGCCTCTTGCCGCACTTTCCACTGATCGTGCAGCTGTTTCGGCGGAGTTCCCGATTTACAACTGAATGCGAAACGCCGAATGTCCTCCAGGATAGGCAGACTGGACGCGAGCGCCGCCATCCCCGCGTTTACCGCACTCACCATTACACCTGTTCTGCTGATCCACCTGCTGTCCGCCCCCTAGCAGAATCGAACAAAAACCATCTGGCTGACCTTCACGAAACCCGATGGACGAGGGAGACATGAGGAAACATTGAAACATTTTCAGACGGGCCCGTTTAACTTATCGAATAATTGTTTCACGCCTCTGCGTTGTCGACAGCGATGGCCAGACGCGTCATTTTTTGGGTTTGTCTGCCCCTCCCTTCTTCTTGTACATGCTATGAAGATATCATGTTCTTTTGAAAAAGATGTCTCGTTTAATTCACGTCATCATGGCATCAAAGTTCATCTCCTTGCCATTTTTTTCACACGGACTTACACTTAACTTCGTGGAAATGGCGGAAAATGAAAATAGTGCCATGCGTAAGACACAGAAAATGTCTAAACGGTCTCGGCCTACCGCAACAGCACCTCGTCCATGCTGCAACACCTGAAGCCAAAGCGTCCTCACATCGCTTCTTCAAGCGGACTCGGAGCCTCCACAAGCTACGCTATCTTATAAGTAAATTACTGCTAACTGATGAATACTCGCGCCTGTTGGAATGTAGCCTTCCCCTTTGTAATTATTTTTGGCCACTTTCAGGCTTAAGTAGCAAGAAAGCAAATGTACCAAGATCTCGTTGTAGGCTGATTATCAGGCTCCATCCCATCACACACTTCTCGCATCCAGTCCTGCTAATAAAAGCGTTGAGTTTGATTGAAAACCTGTTTTCTGAGAGTTTTAAAAATCCAATTGCTTGCCTATTTTAAGAGACTGATCGTGTTTCATAACACACCATTGATCTAGTTTATAAAAAACAAAACAAAAACGGGATTTATCTGATTAATCGATGAAAAAAAACGACAGAATCCTCGAATCCAAAAATATTCAGTAGTTGCAGACGTCCTCCGGAGGGAATCAGATTTGGCACAAATGTCCACATATGGGCTTGAGTATGAAATGATTATAATTTGGTGGTCAAAGGTCAACGCTACTGTGACCCCACCTGCGTCCTACTTCTGTGATCATGATATTCATTTTCATTGTCACAAACATCCAATGGGACTCAAAGCTGAAATGATTGGAAATAGCTTGGTTGAATTCCCAAAAACGTCTTTTTGGCCCCAACTCCAGAAACGTGATGACATTTTATATCCAAAGGGTCAAAAAGGTCAACTTTACTTTGGCATCAAATTGTTCTCAACAACATTTTTATTGGACATCAACATTTCAACTCAACGTCAGTCCTCGCCTCATATGCAGTGTTACATCAGTGACGGTGTAACCCGTAACTGCTGGAGGAGCAGTGTTGAGGGCGGGGCCACGTGTCCGCGGCGGTAACGGCTCAGATAGGTGAGGTGGTGCAATTCCATGCAAGGCATCATAAGAAGGGTGTCAGATCTGCCAACCAATGGAGAGACACCAAAATCGCTGCCTTGTCAATTCATCATTTTGCCTCATCCCTCTCCATGACAACCACAGTTTCACCCCACATTTGGGACGTCTGGGCCGAGCATACACACTTTAGGCATGGACACAACCCATCACACACACACACCAGTTCTTTTCTAGCATGTTACTTGCCGTGATATGGCCGGTGGTTTGTGCTGGCTGAACTTAAACTAGAGAGGGAAGCTCTGCCTTACAATTCCCTGCTCGCGATGCTTTCGCACCGCGTCGAAACTCTCGCCATTTACCTGCAGTTTGCTCCAGCGGCGTTTACATCGCTGCAGATTCGTCATTGCAGTTTGGCCAGACTTTCGTTCAGCGTCATCCAGGTCAGAAACACACGCACTCATTTTTAACCCATAATAACGGCGCGGGAGCGCGTGCATCATTTTCCACTTCATTTTTTTTCACAGAGAAAACCTTAGGTGTGATTCCTCTTGCTGGTGTTTCTTGTTGAAAACCCGGTTCCGCTGACTGGCCGTGATTACATAAGATAGTTAGTCTGTGTCTTTTATGTGTGAATGCAGTAATTGATTCAATAATGGTTTGACCGGCTGCACTGAGATCTCACAACGCTCTGTTGTTTATACACACTTTTGTGCTCGCCCCGCAGTTGCACAACCTCTTTGTGTGCGTGCGCCTGTATGTGTGTGTGTGTGTGTGTGTGTGTGTGTGTTTGAGTATGAGCTTTATTAATGACTCCAAAATGAAAGGAGGTTGATCGGCTGCTATTAGCATGACTGTGAAAATCTCAGGTTGACTCACTGGCACTGATCAACGATCCATCACAGATGCAGTCTATTCTGAGAGTAAATTTTTTTCAGTTTAATCAGATTAAAAAAAAAAAAGAAAAAGAAAAATTTATATTTGGAGGGTGCATTGTAAGTTTTCTGAGACGCAAAAGTATGAAATTATATGTAACAATAAAAGAAAGCACTGGAAAATAATTCAGTTTAATTATTTGAAATATACCTTTAGCAGCTCAGACTGCATTACCTGCATGCTTGACTGCTCCCCACCTTCATGAGCGAAAGGAACACACTGTCCTAATTTTCCAGCATTCATATCTAGAATTTAAGAGCAAATCAAACATTACAATAACCTGCCCTTCTAATTAGATGTTTGGGTATTCACTGCATCCTCAAAGATCTCAGCTTGGGTCACAAGGAAGAATGAGCACAGTTGTGCAGATCAGTGTTAATTCGTAATATGCTGCAATGCTCAATAAATAAGCGTAAAGACTCTTATTTTTCATGTGATGGTGTCTGTCAAGAGCTGATGAGGAAATGCAAGAACACTTGTACCTAAAAATGTCTGCATGACATAGAGGCATATAAAGCCGTTGAGACATGGAAAAAGAGAAATTATCTTTATAATACGAGGGTAAAGACGAATAAAACAGAATGAAAACTGATGTGAGGCAAGCAGAGGGAACGGGGGGAAAACAGGTTTGAATTAAGCATTCATTGCCAAAAAAAAAAAAAAAAAAAAAAAAAGAAAAAAAGAAAAAAAAAAAAAAAAAAA
>CAAKHG010043296.1:18732-42297 GCA_901007715.1 Dactylopterus volitans
TTTTCTGTGTGAACATATAGTGGAGTAATGGCCTCCTGTGCGGAGAATGAAGTCACACTCCCTGTGTGTGTGTTGTAATTTGAGCTTTTCTGTGCTTTCTCTTTGTATGTGGTGTGTGTGCATGTTAGCGCGTGTGAGCCCTCCCCGGGAGCCATATTGGTCAGTTCCTGATTTTGTACCCGCTCTCCGATCACAGCCCTCCTCATGTTGCAATCGCTAGATTGCTAACTTTTCTTACTTTGCTTTCTCTAGCATATCATGGCAATGCTAAAAAAAAAATAAAAATTTCTGCCACCAAGCTATAAAACGGGACATTATTAGAAAATATAATTTTTGATGGCTAAAAAGGCCATGCTAAAAAAAAGTAACGATGCAAATGATTAAGATTGCTAGCGATACAAGAATGACAAATGTTAAGTAGAAGCTAACACAAGGGCCTTGTGTTTTTATACTTTATTTCTACATTCTGTCACTAAGCTGTGGCAAGGGATGGAAACATAATTAAATAATGGTGTATTCGTTGTATGGCAGAGGCCCGCCAAGCAAGGACCTACAGAGCTTAAGAGGGCTCAACGATGGGAACTCAGGTGTGGCAGACTGACAGAGTGTTTGTAATGCCAGTGAAATTTGACTACTAGCGGAATGAATGCTGCATATTTAAGGAGGTTCAAAAAAATTGAAGTTGTTATGAATGTATAGCAGAATGCTCTATTGCATTAGGATTTGGCATTGGACGTCAGCAACGTGATGGAAGTTGGACCAAATGATCGCGGCAATGCGGAACTTTCTGTTTCTGGAGTAGCTGCACATACGCACAAGTGTAATTTGTAGGAAACAACTATTACTTTTGCAGCTCTGCAGAGTCTTTGCATTGTTTTTGCAACCATTCCTCTCAAGTTGTATTTATATGTGAATCGCATGTGATACATCCACATGAGGATGTTTTTTTTTTTTTTTTGTGGCCCAGTCGAGGCCCCAGACCTGATGGTGTGGAATCCCAGCTGGAGGCCGCAAGATGCTAAGAGATGTTGAAATTGACAGGCGTAAATAATGAGTAAACCTGGGCAATCCCTTTTAGGCCCACTGGAAATCAGAGTGTTGGTTGCACGGAGTGCCAAGGCCGTGGCTTAGATGGTCCAGGTGTGTGTCCTCCATGACAGAGATTGTTTGCTTTTCTCCTGTCACTGCAATTGAGCTATTGCAAAGGAGGAAAAAAAAAGAGTCGGAAAAAAAAGGTCAACTGGATGTGAAGCTCCCATTATCAGCAATCTTCCCCCGGCTTCCATAAGCAGCTTGTTTCTAAGCTGCAACCTAGCCAAGCATGAAGAGAATATAATTTCAGCCAATCTCCTGGTAGCATGGCTGCACAGAAAGCCATTGTAAGTCCAGCAAAATAGTCACAATAGAGTCACTGGCCTTCCTGATAAAGATCTGCATAGGTAATGCCAGGACAGCAATGAAGGCAATTTTTGCTTCCTCACATTTAACTCAACTCCCTCACTCCGACCCTGCTCCCGTGCCAAAGAAGAGACGGATAGCAGTTTTTGTTGTGTGTAATTACGAATGGTGGAGCCGAGCGGCCGCTGAGATAGTGTCACTTGCACTCACAGTTATTTGACTCGACTTTGTTCCCGAAACTTGTTTTTCATCATTTTAAAAGAGCGTTTTTTTTTTTGTTTCTGTGCAACAGAAGGCTAATGAAAACTTCCCCATATTTGAACACGACACTGAAAATCAGCTCATTAAACCTCGCGTTAATTCAGTGAAATGGGAACCGCGCTTCGTTTCCCAAAACTATAGAACCATGTGGGTGTGATGCAAATGTTGCCAAAATAGTTTTAACCATGACAGTAAGTATGGAGTACTACGTACAAATATATATACAATGTTTGAACCCTCATTAAGCGCACATATCTTGTTGTTATTGTGGTTTTATGAATAATAGATAATGTAGTATTGTCACAACAAATCATATTTTGCATAACTAATACTAGGTTAGTGTATTTTTTTGCTGTTTCAGTTGAACACGTCTGCAAATGCTGCCGTTTGGACGATGGTAGACAGTCACAATATCCTCCTTCACTGTATGTGCAATGAAGCCCTTGTTGTATCCCACCTTGTATAACAAACATAGCACAGCTAGCATTAGCATGAATTTGGATGGTAAATACACTGTAATCCTCATAGCTCCGCTTTGGTTTCAGCACCACCAGGCAAATCGTTTTCTAAATCATTAAAAGTTGTAAAATCTTTTTTTATTAATCAAAAAAAAAAAAATTGATTAGAAAAAAAAAAATCTTATATGTCATGTTACAATTTGTGAGAACAAAATATGGAACGCATGTATGCTATGTTAGTTTACGACAGTTATTACTATCTTATATTAGATGGCTTCTAATTCCATGTGACAACAATGGTTTTCTAAGAATGATTGTGTGGTTTAAGCGAAACTAAAAATGGCTGAATGATTTTTAATTTTAAAGCCCTTTTTGCTCCACTAAGTCGCTTTAATGTAACCATGATAATAAACTCTTGAGGCAAGATGATACGGAGAACATTCGAGCATTCACCTCCAACTTGTCGACTGTTATTATTATTTTTTTTTATATGTTGGGAGTTATCACTTGCCTTTTACAGTTTATCTTAACATTTTACAATAAACACTTGTCTTCCAGTATAGGCACTAAGCAGTCAAGGCCACAGTAAATTGACACCTTTTGAAAGAGTTTGGTGTGACATTGTACGCAGACATACAGTAAGACCACCAGATAACTGCTCGGGGAGATAAGCAACACTTGTTTCGCAGGATGAATCGAGTGCTATACATTCACTCCATCCAGTACGCGTGATCATACCTGGTCAAAGCTGGATAAAAAAAAAAAAAAAAAACCCTGTGTAAAATTGATCCCGATTAATTATATCGCTGCTCTCCAACAGCATATTTTCTGAGATTAGCTGTGTAAAGAGGGCTGTAATTAAAATGTATCTGACACTACCTTGGCCCAGTCACAACAGACCCGCGGAAAGCTGATGCGCAATCATTCTTCGGTGTCAAGGTGTGGCTGGGAGACAATGGATGGACAAATGGTGGACACGTGACCCAAAAAAAAAAAAATCAAAACTACAATGGAAAAACAAAATTGGGCATAAAAAACATTTTTGCATTGACTGTGGAGATATATGCTTTCCGCATACATACAGTATAAAGGACAAACATTGTCGCTGCCGCCTGAGCAGCTGGAGCACTGAACCTCTTTGCCTGCCCGGCACCTCCACCTAATTCATTGATCATGCTTTCATGACACGTGAACACAAAGGGTGAGGCCATGCTAATTTCATTTTTTTTTTTTTAGTGCCACCATGGTAGACTACCACATTGTGCCTCAGACAATGTGCTGTATCTCATAATTGAGTCCAGTACTTTTTAATTACGCGGGCACAAGCTCCGACACCTCACCTGGGACTCCTCTGTCTCTGCCGTTGCCTTCGTGCCACTACAAGTCTTCGCTTACCCAGTAAAATAACGACACTGTCCATTGTCGGTATGTTTACCGACTGAAACCTCATCCGAGTGTCACCCCACAGCGTTGCGTCCCGTGTAATGTTTTCTTTGTAACTGCCTTTTCACCATTCGCGCGGCCGAGACCAATCGGCGCTCCCGCCCAGTCGGTGACGAGCAACCTACAAAAGCAGCCTCCTCTCCCTCTCTCTCTTGCTTAGCCAGTGCGCTCTGCAGGAGCGGCGTTTCCGCCATACCACAAGGTTGGTTCATTGTCTAATAATGCAGGCACAGCTCAGTGACTTCAGTTAGTCTCTCCGTTTTTTTTTTTTTGGCCAGAATACCACAGTGCTACCTGTGAGTCTGTTTGGTGTGAGCAGGGCTTGTATGGAAAACTGCAGCTCGGTCACTCATCTGATGTACATCATAATGGCCAGCAGGGTGAAGATCGTCTTGGTTGATTAGAAGTCTGTGAGAAAACGACACTACTTTACCTTGATTTATTACCCAAGGAAAAATGTAATGAATGTTTCCCTCATTACAGCAACGTCAAATTCAGGAGTGGTTTAGGGCGTGGCCCCGCCGTGAGCGACAGGTAGCTGCCGCGGTGACCCGTCTCAGCCAGATCGGCACATAAATTCAAGTCGAAAAAACATCTCGAAATGTGGACCAGGCAGGACTCAACAAAGACATGACTGAGACATGCATTGTTACATTAACATTAAACCAAATGAAAAGTCACCTGGGAGGGTTGCTTCTTTCAAAAAAAAAAAAAAAAAAAAGTTGCAGCCCTAGTAGCTAAGAGACAATAGCTTCACAGTAATCTAACATTAGGAAAACCAACTGCTGCTCATTCTAAACTGTGAGCAGCCATTTCCAGCAGCTAGTGAAAAGATAAAGCCCTCCGACATTGCGTTAAACGGCAAAAGCGCATGAAATGACAGGTTTTGGTAAGACAGAGAAATGCAGCCAAGGCTTAACATTCGTATTTGACTTGCATTTAGCAGGTGACCATACAGTTTTTTTTTCAATCTTTTGTGTTGCGGAAATACTGTACGTAGAGGCTTATTTAGCAATTTACCTTAGTAAGCTGAATGGTAGTTTCTCTGCCTCCTTGGTTTGCGCTCAGCACAGGCTGTGTTACGGCCGACTTATTTTGGTTTCATGTTCCCTGCAGTGAGATAACCCATTGAAATATTTCTGGAGAATTTAAAAGACGGCTATGCACGCTTTTCTGAACAGCAGTCATTGTGATCGCCGACGATGCCGGCTGTCATCGCCGCTGCTCTGAGGGTTTTATTCCTCCCACTGTGTCGACTACATTATTGCGAGATATTGCAAAGTTCATTGGTTCAGCGAGTATTTTTTAGAATCCTCTAACTTCAGGCACCGTCTCTGAGACCTTCGCATCGCCGGCGTTAGGAAAACAATGCGTGAGAATGACACAATGGGGCCTTTCATTCAAAACAAAAACGACTGGTGAGGGTCATAGTGGCGTTTGTTCAAGTGTCAAGTGTCACTTTTTTTTTTCAAGGAGTCAATCTTAAAAGGCACAGAGAATTGTCGAAATCAGTTAAATGGTGAAAAGGAAATAAAGTCATTCTAACTTGTTAATTTGAACCTTTTGATCATGAACCTTATAGATACTTTTCTTGAACTGTTCCTGTGCAGAGTCTGATAATATAGTTTGCCTCACGCGTTTGCCGTAGACGAAATGTTTTCATCTCACAGATAAATTCACCACTTTGTGTAAATCCTTAAGACCGTTCCTCCCGTGCAAAATGACAAAAAAGGGCCACAAACGAAGGCAGTGAAAACGGCCTATCATGATGCTTAAGCGACAGATGCCATCTAGTGGTTGTACAAATTATGACCACAGACAAGTAGGAAATGAAATAGTGAAGGGATTGTGAACCATTAATAAGCAACATTGAAATCACAGACAGTTTTCGAGTATAATAATTCCACAAAAAAAAAACAAAAAAAAACCCTTCTTCATGTAGATTATAATGTTCAGTTTCTCTTTAGCCAGTTTGACATAATGCATATGTCGCTGATGTTTTGTCAGCTTGTCGTATAAACATGACGGACAAATTATTAGGAATTATTGCAGGATTTATTTGCAGGGCTGTTGTGTTACACTTTTGTATGGAACCTTTTTGTAGTGTCTGATTGGTGCATATGTACTGGCGTATATAATGAGAAAGCGGGTGAAAAGAGGCCCGTGTGTGTGTGTGTGTGTGATGGACGGGTCACATGACCATGGCCAATCAGTCCATGTTGCCAGCTGTGCATTGAGACCGATAATTTGCCCAAGAGGGAGACAGTTGTCCGTTTTAGCTGTTGCTAGCCGCGTTTCATGAACCCCAATGGTTCACTTTCCTTTACAAAAGTGCTTATTTGAGCCCAAACTACAGTCTTTCCTTCTAACTTCTAAGTGTTGCTAGGAGACAAGCTAATCCTGTGGACCCTCCCCTTCAGTCAGAAACAATATCTAAAATATATCTAACCAAACAGTGTTGGCTTACAATTGGTGGTTCCATCAAAAGCTAAAAGTACATTAAGAATTTAAGATGTTTTTTTTTTTTTTTGTCCTTTGTGAGACTAAAACAGCAAACCCTCTTTCTTGTGTATCTATTTGATATTTTTTTCAATCAGACAAGTATGGATTCAAATCAAATCTGGGCATGAGTGGCATTTAAGCAACTCTCCTACTACTCCTTCTGTATCGTCCGTTACTATGCCGCCGCATCGTGGCTATCTTAGACAACAGAATAAGTAATTCAGCCATAAAGTGCTACATTTACATATATTTTAATAAGTTTCCATCGCATTGTGCGCCACACGCTCAGATGATCGCGCTCGCTAAGTTAGCCTTTGAAGATAACTCACAGACAAAACACTGGCGGAACGCGGTGGAATTCCAGCAGCAGCTCCAGAGGAGATAAAACGTGAAAGATCTGGAAAGTATCACTTCCAGCTGTTGTAAAATCCATCATAGCTGTCTGCAGTTAAAACGCTGTATTGTCTGATGCAAAGGTGGCTATAAAAGAAGGCCGTGATTGTAGCCACAATACAGATTGCATCTTGTTTCTAATCTACCGCAAAATCTTAACAGGACCAGGAAGGTGAAGTCTTGGGGTGTAGAGGAATGCTGAGATAAGGTTTTATTTTTTTAATTTTTTTTTTTTTTCGTGATTTGCTACTTTCAAACGAAATATCTCTATGTTTTACAGTAATATTTGATCCCAGTAAATGTTCTGCATATTAAGAGGAAAATGCCGCTACAGGGGGGTTGGACTCACCAGTCAGTGCGACAGCTCAATGTGCCGTTCCTTCACATGGGAGGCTGCTTGGCATGCTGCGTGCTGTAAGTCAACCCGAGCATGTTCATGCTTGTGAATGTTTTTTTGGATTTGTTCAAGGACAAAACAGGGTGAATGCTAATTTCTAATTTGCAGAGGGCTGTCCAATTACAGGCTAATCATTTGAAATAAGCATCATGGCAGCACATCTTGACCCTTCCTGCAAAACAGCCATAAGAAAGGCTTACAGTGTCTGAATGTGCTACAATGATCTCCGTAGCACTCTAAAACAGTTTGTCCTTAACCACCCCAAACACAGAGGTGCTGCCTCACTGCTTTTGTTCCCTTTAGTTTTACTGTATTGCAGGGTTCACCAGAGGAGGTCACAGTTTTGTATCAGTATTATAAGGAAGAGAAATATTATTTTTGAGATAAACCATTTCCCCTTCTCAATATGGGAAAAAAAACAGCCCTGCTCTCACACATCTCGTGCTGCATTAAAAAAAAAAAAAAAAAAAAAGCCACATTCTCTCACATTGGTCCATCTGGGATAGAAGAATGCTGCTTTGCTTGAGGTAAGGAAAAGCAATGGCCATTTAATTAACCTTTCCTGCCTCAGTCTGCTCACAACAATTTTGCCTGTGACTCCCTTTAATAGTTTAATGACCTTGCTGTCAGTAAGACTGAGAAGGACTGAGTCAAGGTATGATTTAATTAAAAAAGAGTCCATATGTTTAAGGATGTACCCACGGAGATGCAGAAATACCGAGGTTCCTGGGAGTGACAGAACTGACCTCACTATTGAGTTTCAAAATGACAGTGTGCGGCACAGTGTAAATAATTGGACAAGGGAAGTGAAAGAAAAGCACCTACTGAATGAGACGGCTGCAGATTTGTCACAAGTGTTGTGTCTTTATAATCACTGTCCAGTAGTGCTGGCTTCATCCACAATATGGTGCTAGTGTCCCTTTTAAAAAAGACAGCGCTTATATATGCAAACCGACTGCATAAAGCATAAATACCTTATTGGTTTACTTCCTGTGAGGGATTGTGTCTTTTGACTGCAACCGCTTTCAAGTGAAGTAGCCATTCTTGCACAGTCATTAATATAAAGGCTAAATACTGACACTAAAGGAGTAACAGTAAATTAGTCTGCTAAATAGGGCTGTGTGTTGGTAAGGATTTAGTTGTAGGAAAGTCGACTTATTGCATTTTTTCCTGCCTAAAGTTAAGCGTCATGCATATGGAACGCACAGCGTCCTGCACGTAAAAGTTGGGATAAAAAAAAAAAAGAGCTTTCACGCAAACAGAGCGGCCTCTTGTCTCGTCTCCTTCCGCTTATCCGGGTCCGGGTCGCGGGGGCAGCAGTGGCCTGCCGCCCGATCCGTATTGCACCAGACCCATATCCTCCTGCAGGTGGTGGGCCTGCTGGAGGACGGGCCCGTGTCTCTGCCTTGGGCCGGACCTGACCAGACCCCCATTGGTGAAGGCCCGGCCCCAAAGGGGTGCCCTGGTAACCCTCCGGGCAGGGCACGCTGGTCCGTTGATGTTTTTCTTCCAATATGGGTCTTTATGGACCATTCTTTGTCCGACCCTTCACCCAAGACCAATTTGCCATGGGAGACTCTACCAGGGGCTGCTGCCCCCGACAACATGCTGTAGCTCCTCTCCAAAAAATAAAATATCCTCATATTCTCGTGTTTTGATGCTATTCAACTAGCTAATTTTCATATGCCAGTTTTTTTTTTTTTTGTAAAAAAAGTTGCTCCAGAAATTTTATAAGTTCCTTCATACTCCTTGCCTCAGATGGAGATTTCAGCCGCCTAATCTTTTGCATTTTGCGGTTCAAACGAAACACCGCTTCTCTATCCTCCTTCCCGGCAGAGTCTGCCAGCTCAGAGAATGATGGAGGACTGCCATGGTCACCTGTGACAGCTCAGCTGACTGTCATACACCGTACCGGTCCACTGATGAGAGTGAAATTACTTCATAATAGTAGGGGTGTTCCTGGGTTTATATAACGATATGATAATCCTCTTTTCACACAATGATGATAATGATCATTATTATGGCAGGGGAGTAGGGGGCGAGGAAACTGCTCGGAATGGAGACTTTGCTGCATAATCCTCCTGCCTTGAAAGGTTAAATACGGATTTGAATATTATGATCCCCCACTCTGAAAACGATAGTGCCGTATTTGAAGCAAATGTGCTCATTGTGCACTTTACCTTGCAGAGCAGCAGGAGTGGCACACTCCACCAAAGAAGACATGCTTGCAATGCTGTATTGGTACAATTGCGAGAAAATAAAGCATTATGAAGAATTACTGACTTAGGGAATCCACTGTTGGAGGAGTTGTTGTCATACTTAGGTTTAATTGGGGCTGCAGTAGCCTAAAGGTCAGCAAAGCAGGCTTTGAACCAGAATCACTAGAGCAGAAATAAATATGGGAAGGAAATGAATGTGTAATGCTTTCTGCTCCTTTAATGTTGCCCAGCAGTACCATCATGCCTCCTTTAACCTTTCACTTATGGGTAGCTTCCAAGTGCAAATGTATGTAATTGGGTTTTCAGTGAGTGTGTGAATGTAACAGAGCGCCCAGATTTAAAAAAAAAAAAAAAAATGCAGTCATACCAAAAAATGTAGAGGAAATATTTTAAGAAAGATGTGTTCAAACATTTCTACAGTGATTTATGATTTTGTTGACACACATATTTACGTCTGTGTTGCCGTGTGAGAATGTTTTGAGGCTCTGCTTGGGCATAGCTGTGCTTTGAGCTAAAAGCTAGCAACACGTGCAGGATGACATAATCACAACACTCGCAATGACAAAGTCGGCATGCCGGCGCTCAACATCATGTTTTCCATCTTTTACTTTTTGCCTATTATCATGTCACCTTCGTGGTGGGGTAAAAGTCACTCTGACCGTCTTCCTGCAGGCTTAAAAAGGGGCTTTAGCTTGTTCAAGCTCGCGAGCTGGAGGCAGGACATGACACAAAAGGTTTACTGCGGGCATGTAGTCAGTTTATACCTTTTTTTTTTTTTAAATGTCGCTGATTTTTTTGTCAGTCTTAAATGACGGCAATTCCCAAATCTCTCCAATTAGACATCTTCATTGGCATTTTTGTTGAACTGACCTTCCTTCTGCTTCTGCACTCTTAATTGTTTGGTTTTTTTATTTGCCCCATAACAGAAACATCATCAGCAGGTCGCGTTGCCCGCAACGAATTGTCACACACTTGGACATTTGCGTTCTGATGCGCAGCCCTTCCAAGAAAGGCTGAGATGAGCGCAGAAGCCCATGGCATGTGCAAAAGCGTCTTAATTCTCCCTGCCGAATATGTGAGCCGTCGGACGTGCATTCACCAGCAGTGATGTCACGGATTGCCGACCCATGCTTGAGTCGCCTGCGCTTTCGTCGTTTTAGAGAGAAAAGAATAAGGCGGCAGCTGGTGCGGAAGTCTGTAAACGTGATTGTTGGCGCTGCACTGGGGTCAACTTCTGCTGCGAGACGTTTGTGACTTCTGTTGCTGAGCGCGTGCCGTTGAATGGAATGAACCCGAGGTGACCTGTTTGGGGTGTCTGGAGCAGTGTTTTCTCTGCATCTGTTCCTTGAATAACATTATTCGACTACGATGTGCTTCTTCTGAACTATTTGAAGAATCGCGTTTTGAAATCCCCCCTCCGTGGACCATCACCTTATCGTGCTGGAGGGGTTTGAGTGTCCTAATGATCCCAGGAGTTATGTTGTCTAGAACAGCAGTCCCTGGTAGGGTCTCTCACTGCGAATTGGTCGTGGTTGAAGGGTCAGGCAAAGAATGGTCCATGAAGATGCATATGCGAAGAAAAAAGACCATTGTGCCCTGCCCGGAGAGTTACCGGGGCCCCACCCTGGAGCTAGGCCTCAGGGAGGGGCCTGTTGGTGAACGTGTGGTGGCCGGGCCTTTGCCCATGACGTCTGGTCAGGTCAAGCCTGAGGCAGAGACGTGGGTCCATCCTCCAGCAGGCCCACCACCTCCAGGAGGAACCATGTGGGTCTGGTGCAACATGGATTCAATGGCAGGCCACTGCTGGCCCCGCGACCCGGACCCGGATAAACGGAAGAAGACGTGACGTTTCGAAATGATTTTGTGTCGAAAGACAGTGGCCTTCCTAATGAAACAAGAAAAATAGTCTCCTTGCATTAGAAATTGTCACAATGGGATGACGGTGAACATTTCAAAAGGAAAGGTTAGACACCACTTCAATCTAAAGGGTGAAAATGTATGAACTGCTTAGCAGCTGCATAACAATGAGAGCAAAATTGAGCACAGCTGGCTTCTACATGGAAGATAAACAATGTGTTTCAAGCTTAGCGCTCCTCCTCAGGCAGCATCCTGCGGTGTCCCTGATAGAGATCCTGACGTTCGGCTTCTGCAATGTAAACATCTACCTGCTGGTGGTGAGTATCTGGCTTCAGTGTGCCACCTCAGTGAACTGGATGTACCAGCACACTCTGCTCCCGTATTGAATTAACCCAACCGGTTGTTTTTTTTTTTTAAGTTGTACATTTTACCAGAAGCCATCAATGCTATCTGACGCTGTATCGGTCCAGTTTAGCCCAACATACAATACCAAGCATGTCTGCAGTTTCTCTAAACAGGATCTTCATGGATTAAAGCTGCTTTGTCCTTACAATGTAAACCCTAATCTCAGATATCTAAAGGGCAGTGTGTGTCATATACACAGTGACTAGATAATCCCCATTTGCTGAATTTAACCAAAACATTACATTAGCCAAATCACATCTAGAATAGATCATGTACCATAGTCTTTGGTTAAGGATTACACGTAATATCTTAAATGGACAGCAAACAAGAGCAACCAACAATTGATGTGCTGCTTGTTTTTGGAAACACTGCACCAATTGATTAAGTGTCCGTCATGTGCCCGCATGAGATCTGATACCAGAGCCCTTTACCACCGTGCATATACTCTTTACACCTGCAAAAACAAAGCCACAGTGTGTCACTGATGGGGAACCAGCAACGTACTGGCTGTAAATTACTGCTAAATGAACTCTATTCTATTCTTTTCTATTGATATAGCACCAAAGTTATCACAGATCTCCTCTCATTTTTCCTGCTTCTAACACATCAACTTTTAGGACAAAGAGTTCACTTGCTTGCCTAATATAGCCCACTCACTGACAGGTGCCACGGCAACCAGATACTCAGTGCCCTTCACCTCACCTGCCAGTATATATGAGCGCAATAATAAACAGTCACATTTGCTCGGATTTCGCCCGGGTCAGCGAAGTCTGCGTTAACTGCTGGGGAATCAGGGCAATCTGATGAGAAAATGGATGGACCTCAGTGGAAAGCATTGGAGTTGTTGCAATGAGAGGATCTATGCAAAGCATGTGGGACCAGTGGATGCTGAGAAACATGATCACAACTACCAAAGAAACAATTTTTAGCTCATTGTTCCATAAGGCTCCGTAAGCACTGAATACTGACGCAGAGATCAATACATACAGCAACAATGCTACGGCAAGGAGGAGCATCACCATGCAAGGAGAGTTTCACCCCAAGTCCAGCACCCTGGGGCAGGACACTAAATGGAAAGAAGGAGGTCCAGGACTAGTGAGTGCCAGAACCACTGTCCAGGATGAGACATCAAAGATCCACGAATACATCAAGCTCAGGCTTAAGAGCTACAGTGTACAGGCCAGGATCCACCGCGGTGGACAAGACCGAGGTGCAGGCTGCGCAAAGATGCCCCTGAGTCAGTCCAGCACATAATAGCAGGGTGCAAGATGCAAGTGGGAACAGCGTACATGGAGAGGCACAAACAAATAGCTCGGATAGTGCAGGAACTTCTATACCGATTCGATGTGTACAAATACCGATGGGACATACCACCAAAGGTGATTGAGAACAACAGGACAAAGGTTCTGTGGAACTTCAGACCCCAGACTGACAGCTACCGGCCATCCAATCCCACATAGGGGTGTTGGACAAACAGCAGAAGGGGGCTTGCTGACAGCAACACAGGGAATTTGACCTTGGGTAAAACAATACCACCCCACATGGGTATTAGGGAGATTAAAAAATAGATAAATTAAAAAAAAATTAAAAAAATAAAATTATATATATATATATATATATATATATATATATATATATATATATATATATATATATATATATATATATATATATATATATATATATATATATATATATATATTTAAAAAGTGTTATTTACTGGTGTTCAGTAAATAACACTTGTTATTTACTGGTGTTCAACTCGAAATTTGTGACCATTCGGGCTCTGTAAAATGCCATATGCGTCATAGAAATCTTCCGTTAACAACCAAATGGTAGTAACGGAAGTTCCTGTTACAGAACGTTCGCGGCTGCGCTCAATCATCGCGAGAACTTGGTCCATCGCGATAGTTTTCATTTAAATTGTGTAGATCTCGCGAGCGTTGCGGCGTGCGGGCCTCTCCGAGAAGGTGCGCTTCATGGCTGTTACGGAGACTGCGGTAAATAAATTCCTTGATTAAGAGACACATTAAGATTTATTTCAGCTACAGTGTTAGTTGCGCAAATTATGCGCAATATCTAGTAGCATCAGATTATGCCAAATGTCCTGGAAATCGACTGCATATTCAACCAGCAAATAGAATTGGCTTTGCGCGCCATTGTGATGAATGCCCAACAGAAGCTAATACTAGCTAGCTCCTTGCTAGCAACTAGGATAACCTAAGCTAAATAGAAAGCAGGCCTAGCCAACCGTTCAGTGTTTTGTGGCTTGGGATATAGATAATTTAGGGTTCAACAAACATATGTCTTCGCCAATTTTAGTTTAACCCCCGTTCGGCTGGGGGTTAATCTTAACCTAGGTGCGGCAAACTACGATGGAAACCATTATTATCATTGGCAGCCATGTGCAGTACGCTAACGTTAGCTGCCTCGACACCACCGGAGAAAGACGGGCTAGCTGATTTGTAGACTGCAATGTAAAATGCTGCTGGCTACCCTTTTCTATTAATGCTAGTCTGAAGGCATTTTTTATTTTCCCTAGAATTTGTTGAATTGTTAAAGCTTCCCCCCCATCAGTCATCTTCCCCTTGGGGGCTTTCCTGCCTCAGTCTGGTGGACCCAGCGATTAGCGGGTTGCGTAGGTAAGGAGCTCGTCCGGGTGTCTGTGCTGTTTATGCTAGCTTCCTTACTGTTAGCTTACACCGTACGCGGTGACACGACCACTCACTGCAACATAGCAATTTTTCTAAAATAGCCGTGGATGTAGCTCACACGCAGGCAGGTGTTTGTGCTCCAGACCCAGTTTCACTTTTTTTTTTTGATACAGATTTCTGTCTCTTGATTTGCAGGGAGGTGAAGCTCTGACGATGGAGAATGGACAGGGCACAGGCTCCAAGCTTGGCCTGCCGCCACTCACCCCAGAGCAGCAGGAGGCACTTCAGAGGGTAGGAAACCACTGGCACGTAACGGCTACCAAAAGAAGTCGGTGAAATGGTTAACATGAATGCTAAAATAAATATTTATGTCTTCATGTGGGAAAAGTGGTTTGTCCTGGAGAAGAGGACTTGATTCCTTGACCAGCAAGAATATTATTAATGAGAGAAACTAGGTGGTCCTCCATAGTCTGGCTGAAGTTATCTGTAGTATGCATAAGTTGGTTACCCTTTTAAAATGAGTAACTCCAAAATATTGATGGCTGCTAACATCCAATTTCCTGCTAAATCTAATATTTGTGAGTAACCCGATTCTAGTAAATGTGCTATCAAAATGTTGTATCGGTAATGATCAAACATACTTGCACTCATAGGAATCTAAATATAACTGCTTTGGGTGCAAATTTGATGCATTTTCTTTCACAGTTGTTAACAGTCAATTAATTACTAAGATGCAAAAAGCTTTCTTAATGTTATCTTCAGTTTTTGTCGTACATTTGTCATGTGGCCAGTATAACATGGCCAGTAATTGCAGTTATTGGGGGATGTAATAACTTCTGCTCTGTACCTCATGAAACCCCCTTTAACATCCGCTGCATATATCAGCATCATGTCCTTATCCACAGTATAGTCAATACAATGAGATATTGCTTCTGCAGGCACGTCCCTACAGCCTCGTGATTGTTCGGTGGACGGGGTTCCATTCCCGACTCGCATTGCAACTGCTGGGTCCCGACTTCAAGTGATACAACACTGACAGTGTTGTAGAGTTATATTTGAGTACAGTGTCACGACGTTTACACAAGCACTGTGTTCTTATGTGATGTAACGCTTTCACGCTCAACTGGTTTTCAGCCCCCTCTTCCTCTGTTCTGCTGTAGTTTTTCTGAATATCAACGGAGAAGTGCATCCTATTGTGGTTTAAGAGTTGATATACGTGATTTCTGGAGAAATTATACACGGGACTTAAATTTACTGTAATTCATTGTTAATCAGTGAAATTCTTAATGGAAAATGAACGATTAACGATCAACATCAATAACTACTCTTCTCCCTCAGGCAAAGAAGTATGCCATGGAACAAAGCATTAAGAGTGTGTTGGTGAAGCAGACCATTGCCCATCAGCAACAACAGCTCACCAACCTGCAGGTGAGATGTGTAATATTTTCTGGTACTTGGCCAAACAAATAAAAATGTGTATCGCAGGCGTTGGCTGTCTGTCTCGTTTTTAGGCGGAGTATCTTAGCCTTTTCATATAGCTAGTATTTCAGATGTCTCTTGTTTCAGAAATCACTTTTTTATAAAGCTCTATTGGAAGTCTCGCTCCCCTTTCCCACATGCTGAGGAAAAGACCACATGTGTAGACCGCGTGCCCTTGCTTCTGCCTCTGCTCTTTTCCAGGTGGAGAAGTTCGTCGTGAAGGCATTGGTTATGGTGTTAAATGCTTTGCACTTTAAACAGGACTTATTTATGTTTATTGTTATGTGGTGACTTGTAATTTAAATAGGGGAGGCAACTCCCTGAACTGTATGTTGTTTAGAGGGAGGGTCTGAATATAGTGTTAGCCTAACCACTTTTGTCTATCTAGCAAAGCAATGACCTTTTTGGAAAAAAAAAAAAAAAAGCTAAGGGATATCTAACCTACTTTTCAGCACTTTTTTCGTCTTTACTGTCTTTCAGATGGCAGCAGTGACAATGGGCTTTGGAGATCCTCTCTCACCTTTACAATCGGTCAATAGATTATTAAAATTTTTTCTGTGCGCATTCCCAGTGGAAAAGGACTGTTACCCTTCTTGAATTGGTTGCTTTGCCATCAATTCCCTGCCATTTTATCTAATCAAAAATGCATATTTTGTGAGAAAATGGCTTTTTCCTTTGTGAGATAAACGACCGTCGCTTTCTTGAGTCACAGTGGGGAATCTGTGCATTATTATTAGAAAAAAACCCCAAAGTCCTTGCTGTTTTGGGGCTTTCAAAGGACTTTATTAAAGTGAGAAAAGTCACAACTCTTTGAAAAAATATGCATTTGCATGATTTAGAGACAGAGCGTTTGGCATGGGACAAAAGAGGGATAGCAATCCCTTTAATGGACTAAAATGAGAACATTGCTGTAACAGGGATCTTTGTCATTTCCATTATGTCATAAATTAGGCTTTCTTGGTTATAGAAATTTTTTTTTTTTTAATTTCATTTTATTTTTTAGAGAAGCAGACTGATTCAAAGACATCGGTAGGGAACACAGCGACTTTTGATGGTTAAATCCTCCATCCTCTTAGACTTGAGAAGAAAGTTTGAAATGCTTTCATCAAGACTTTGTTTGGATTTCGTTTGAACTCCACGATTACTTTTGTTACCTTACTTGAATCCCTGGACTACAGGTCAGTTACTGAAGCCAAATATTTGTGAGGGCTGTGCATGTCAATCACTTCAGTGTGTTTTCCTCCATATGTCTGTTCAATAGTAACAGAATAGAGGCCATGTAGTAATTAAAAGTGTTGACGTCAGTATTTTATAACGCTTATATATGTTTTTCAGAGAGATTTGTCCTTTTGATTACTGTATTCCATTATTATCCAATTATCATCAGACCCCCTAAATTTGAATTGGCCTTTATGGCATTTTTTTGGGAAAGCAAGCACAGTATAAACTACACATTTATTAGTGTGTGTGTGTGTGTGTGTGTGTGCGTGTGTGTGTGTGTGCGTGTGTGTGTGTTCTTTTCCCTGTTTTGTTTACAATCTAATTCTTATTATTTGTTGTTTTCCCTGATTGGCAGGTGGCAGCTCAGCGGCAACGCGCTCTCGCCATCATGTGTCGGGTGTATGTGGGCTCCATATACTATGAGCTTGGTGAGGACACCATCAGACAGGCCTTTGCTCCCTTCGGCCCGATCAAGAGCATTGACATGTCCTGGGATTCCGTAACGATGAAACACAAGGTTTGTGTCTTTAATGGCAGAGTGTTAAAAAAAACTTGTGCTTTGGCAGTATAGATTTTTAATGTTCTGGTCTCCGACTGTGCAGGGGTTTGCCTTTGTGGAATATGACGTGCCAGAGGCGGCCCAGTTGGCTCTGGAGCAGATGAATTCAGTCATGTTGGGGGGGCGAAACATCAAGGTGGGTTGTCTGGAGACACGGCGTCTCTAAAGCACCCAGCGACACTAGCGACAGTTTAGAACAACCCTGTATTTCATTTCCAATGAATTGTGTTTTTTTTTTTTTTTTTTTTTTTCATTTGTAAGAAAGATGTATTAATTTCTGCAGATTGTAATGCTGATTGTTACCTGAATGCCTCGTGTATTTGCTCATGTGTCACCTCAGCACCTGACGCACTAATTTTCCTCTCTCTCGGCGTGTCTGTGTCTGTTGATTTCCAGGTGCGTGTGCATGTATGCTTGGACGTATGTTCTGTTGTCTGTCTTGTCTTGTCTTGTCTTGTCTCGTCTTGTCTGCGTGTCGTGTGTCACGCTCCCATGATGTTGTCAAGCCTGTTAAAGTGACCAGTTCCAGTAGGATGCCCAGCGGTGCGCGGCGTCGCTCTGTTCCCACGGTGTGCTGATGATGGGCTGCGCCTGGTTGGTGTTGCTTGGCCGCCCCATCTGTAGTACAGATCCCAGTCTCACGTAGACGGTCGCGTCACATAGGATGCTCGGGTCGGAACCTAATCAGGAAGCCGTCAGAGCGAGAGCAGCCATTACCATGGCTAGTTCGCCCGCCTTTCGGTGCTGCCACCAGCTCAGTCAGTCCCGCTAGAGAAACGAGAAACCGGTGTTTTGAGATGCAGCTTTAGTTTCTTTTTTGGTAGTCTCGGTGAACTGTAAAATCAATTATTGATGCGCAGCGTATAATGCGCCAGGGAAAAAGAACAGGGAAGTTGTATTGAGGTCAGTTTATGTAATGATTTACACGTGAATTTAAGTTTTAGCTCAGAATTAATTTTAAGTGACTGTGATCAGTTACCTGATAGACTTGTTCTGAACTCGTGATCATTTCAAATGATCACTTGATCTTCAATTAGGACTTGAGATTTACGTAGGACTTAAATGCGTTATTGTAATTTAAGGGTTTTACACTTATCAAAAATGCTAACTCCTGCATCTGACACAATAAAGTAATTGTAAGTAAGTATTTTCTTACAGTTGAGGCATTAATGATACGGGTAAAAACATAGGCAAGAAAGTGAATATTCACTTAAACATTAAAGTTCTAGGAATAAGCCCTAGGCATACTCAGAAGTCGAGTGACAGAGGATTTATACCCTTATGAGAGAGAGAGTGGCTCTGACTGAGCCGGGTGGCCGCTGAAAGTTGGGGCAGCAGGGATTCAGGGTGCGCCTTCGATTCGTCAAACAGCCATTATTCAGGAGCGCTGCTGGTATGATCTGTGCTATAGGTTGGGCGGCCAAGTAACATCGGTCAGGCGCAACCCATCATTGACCAGCTGGCAGAGGAGGCGCGCGCATTTAACCGGATCTACGTGGCATCCGTCCACCCTGACCTGTCAGATGATGACATCAAAAGTGTGTTTGAGGCTTTCGGAAGGATCAAGTCTTGTACGTTAGCCAGGGACCCCACCTCAGGACGACACAGAGGCTTTGGCTTCATTGGTGAGCTTGGGGGACCTCATTCGCTCGAGCTCTTGTGTCGCCATTCGTCAGCTCTTAACTGCCATTTTATTCACTTACAGAGTATGAAAAGCCACAATCAGCCCTGGACGCTGTGTCTTCTATGAACCTCTTTGATCTCGGGGGTCAGTACCTACGAGTGGGCAAAGCAGTGACTCCGCCTATGCCCCTACTGACCCCCACAACTCCTGGTGGTCTGCCGCCGGCAGCGGCTGTGGCCGCAGCGGCAGCCACAGCTAAGATAACGGCCCAGGCAAGTATGAATCCCTTCCAAAGGGATTTAATGGCCTTCCAGGTAAATATAACTAGAATTGACACCAGCATAGATGATATGGGCATAGAAGTTTTATTGAGGTGACTGGGAGAAGGCCAGTTTTTATGTATGAAACGACTAAACATTAGCTGCCCACGTCTCGCCAATTTAAACGCCCTGAAATATGAGACGACTTTGAACACGACCCAAGTTACCCAGCTCTCCGTGTTCAAAGCAAACGGAATCTGACAAGATGACTAGATGCGACGCAACGAACCATTTAATTTCAGTTTAACGCAGCAACGCAAGGAAGCAAAGCTCCTCCCATTCACTGATTGGGTGTGTGAGCTAAGAGTCTTCTCTTAGTAAACACAAATGTAATGAGAGATTTTTCACTGTGAACAGTCACAATGATTAACCAGACAGTTGTTGCTTACAGATTACGAAATGAGTACATAAAAACGAAGAAGACAAAAACAAAAAAAAACATGGATGCTCTACGTCTATGGCTTTGACTTTTGTTAGAAGCACTGGTGTAAATGTCGACCTCGACTCCCCCTGGAGAGTCGAGGTTGAGCTCGCTCTTGTGTCATGCTTTGTGATCGTTGACTGTGCTGCCTTGTGCTGTGCTCTGTGTGTTTCCCTTACCTAATGTCTTCGGCCCCCCTCTCTTAAGGAGGCTGTAGCCGGCGCATCAGTCCTGGGGGCGTTAGCTGCGCCCCAGCTTCTCAGTCAGCAAATGGGCATCCCTCAGGCTGTCATGGCGGCACAGGCACCAGGGGTCATCACAGGTGGGTCCCAAAACGGGAGTGGGTGTTGATTGTTAAAGAGGGCAGGAGTTCAGTAGGTTGCGGTGGTGGGTGTGTGTGTGCGCGATGCTTTTCCAACTGCAGAATGTGGTGTAAAGCTGCGCACCACACACACACACACAACCCTCTCCCGTGTTACTCAGACTTAAAGCTCCCGAGTAAATTAAATTTCAAGAGGCTTTTGATATTCAAATGACAACGACCGGGAAGTCTTAAGTACACATGGAATTCTGTGGCATTCATCACAAAACTAATGTTAATTTCTGTGCATTTAAGCTGCGTCGTGAAGTTACATTTTCAAGCAAGAAATGGCAATTTTAATTTAATGTGACCGAGAGTGGCCGACTGATTTATCAGAGAACCCCTTTGTGCAACTTTGACTTGGGTGTCTTTGTGCTCGCAGAGGCTCGAGCGTTGACCGAGTGTTTTACTCTCCCCTGAAAGGTGTGACCCCCGTGCGCCCCCCCATACCAGTGCTTCCCCAGGTCGGCCTCGTGAACCCCGTGCTTGCGTCGCCGCCGGTCCTCTCCAATCAAGCTGGGGCCTCCAACCAGCAGGAGAAGAAGGAGGAGAAGGAGGAGATGCTTCAGGACGGTACGGGGCAGGAGATGCTGAGTGACCAAGAGCACATGAGCATCTCTGGCAGCAGTGCCAGACACATGGTGATGCAAAAACTGCTTAGAAAATCCGAGGTGAGTCTTGTGGAAAGAGGCAGGTTTAAGAGGTACTGTAAACTGCGTGGTCGCCTTGTTACCTTTTTTTATTTTTTATTTTTTTTTTATAGTATATTACATATTTACACTCATGCAATCTGTGTAAATTTGCCCCTTTTCTCCATCCAGTCCACAGTAATGGTCCTTCGAAACATGGTCGGACCGGAGGACATCGACGACGACCTGGAAGGTGAGGTGACGGAAGAGTGCGGCAAGTTCGGCTCCGTCAACAGGGTCATCATTTACCAGGAGAAGCAGGGGGAGGAGGAGGACGCCGACATCATCGTCAAGATCTTTGTAGAGTTTTCCATGGCCTCCGAGATGAACAAAGCCATCCAGGCCCTCAACGACCGCTGGTTCGGGGGTCGCAAAGTCGTGGCGGAGGTATACGACCAAGACCGTTTCAACAGCAGCGACCTTTCCGCGTAGAGTTTCCAAGGTGGCGCACCAGCACAACAAGCACCCCCCCAACCCGCCAAAACCTGTTGGCCAAACTCATTTCCGCCACGGTCACAGCAGCTAGAGATGCGGGCCTCCGAAACTTGTAATTACATTTTTATTTTCTGTTTTTTTTTTCTTTTTTTTTTAAATTGCTGTTGATATTAATGTTAAAACACCCCATGCGGGGGGCTTCATTAAAATATTTGAGACACATTTTGCTTTGTGATCTGTGAAGACTTTTTTTTTGTTTTCTTTTGTTTGTTTTGGTGTAAGTTTCAACTTTTTGTAACCCTTCCATGTAAAACGTTTAGGTTTCCTGCTTTAGCGCCGTTCTTTTCCTTTTGTGAGACTGACGGGACATGTAAACACTCATTTCTTTCTACAATTAAAGGTTATTGTTTGTCCACAAAAAGTGTGGTGCATATTTTTTATATTTTTTTTTAAGTGCACACGATCGAAGAATCCTCTTGACGCGTCTATCCGCTTCTCTTTGATTCTGGTTGTAGAATATAGAGCGCTTGCTGAATAAAAACCTGTATATACTTGGCTGTTTTTAAATGTGACTGCTTTGGTTGCACACACTGGAAAAGACTTGCACATTTGTTTGAAATTAATGGATAGCTATTATATTAGTATATTGGTTAATGTGTAACTGCATCACTGGGGTGCGAAATGAAGTGCATCTTGAGACCTATAAATTAAATACTCGAGATTTTAGCCCAGGCTTGTACTCCCATCGCTTGAAGACGGCCGGCGCCCGCTAGATGGCGCCGTTGAGTCGGTTTTGTGGCGTCGGGGAGGAGGAGACGCAGAGCGGCGGCGCTCTCAGCAGCTCCGGCTCAAACTTAGCCCAGCCCCCCACACGCCAAACCGGCCTGGCTCGGCTCAGCGAGGGGAGGGAAGCGCGGCTGTTGCACAAAACTCCTCTGCCCTCGCTGCTGCTGGCATTTTACCCTGCGTCGCCCCCCTCCCCAGCCGAGCGCGGTTCCTGGGCGTTTTACTTGGACGCCCGCGGGGATGCTGCCGCCGCGAGTAACAGGTCGGTCAGGAGGACGCTTCCCGGGGCTTTCGCGTTTCTAGCGCCGGCGAGGCACAAAAGGCGCTTCTCAGCCAGCTACTAGCCCGACGGCGGCTAACGGCGACTAGCCTGCCAACAAAACAGCCGGCGAGGACGCGCGCGTCCATGTACGCCGCTGCCTCGCTCCGCGGGGGCCCGGTGGCTGCGTCGTGGTGACTCGCGGTCGCCCACCCATGACCGGGACGCTTCCCCGGCGGCGCTCGCGTACGGCCGGCTGCGTGGTTCTCGGCTAGTAGCAGCAGCCGCGGCGGCGGAGCAGCAGCAGCAGCAGCTCGGGTCTGACACGGGGGATGGTGGCGGCGCCGTAGCAGAGCAAGCTAACGTTGCTCCGGCGGTCGGCGTGAAGAAGCGAGCGCAAGAAGTGAAGGAGGGTTTGGAGGGAGGGGGGGACGTTTTTTTTTTTTTTCAGGGGGGGCAGCTGCCCGCTTCGTCGGTGCAATTCCCGGGGAGGGGGGGCGGACGGAAAGCGGGTGGCGAGGGAACTTCCACGACCCTTCGACGCGACCGGACCGAAACTGGGAATATCGCCGCTTCATCGAAGGGATTATTATTGCCTCCTAATTGGATTTCGGCCTCCTGTTCAAGATCGTCGTGGGAGCACGGCGGCGTTTTGACATTGAGTGAACCCACTCCCACAGAAATACACCACCCTAACACACACACACACACACACCCCCTTCCTCACTGCGAGCTCCCCCCCACCCCACCACAGCTCCGCTCCCCGATGCGGAGATCCCTGTAGCACCGGCGACCTAATCCCCCACGGCGGCCGGACATGCTGAAGTGTATCCCCCTGTGGCGCTGCAACCGCCACGTCGAGTCGGTGGACAAGCGGCACAGCAACTTGCAGACGGTCCCCGACGAGGTGTTCCGCTACAGTCGCAGCCTGGAGGAGCTTCTCCTCGACGCCAACCAACTCAAGGAGCTGCCCAAGGTACGCACGCCGCACGCATGCGTCGCGCCAGCCGCGTCCGGACCGCCGCTCCGAGCCGCCTCACGCCCGGTTTCGGTGGCTCGGAGCGGCTGCGGTTTATGTAACGCTCCCCCGGCCTGGGCGGCATTCGAGGCGCCCTCTACGCTGCGTTTTATTCGTGCGCCGACGTTGCGGGCTGCCGTCAGGAGGCCACCGGGAGTTCGGCGTCCTGCTCAAGGACGCATGGACGCGGTCGCTGAAAGGGGGGGAGAAGGAGCGGGGGGAGGGAGTCGAACCGCCAACCGAAGCCCCAACCCGGATGGTTTGCTCGCTCTTAGCGTTCGCCGGGTTGTCGGGTGACGACATCCGCGAGATGCGTCACGTCACCTGCTCCGGTGTCTCACGCCCCCGCCTCACCCCCCCCCCCCCCGCCCCCCCGCGGGTACCCCGGGGGGGCCCCGGGGTTTTG
>CAAKHG010043296.1:42637-58440 GCA_901007715.1 Dactylopterus volitans
ACCCTCCCTCCGTCCGTCCGTCCGTCCCTCTCTCTCTCTCTCTCTCTCTCTCTCTCTCTCTCTCTCTCTTTCTTTCTCTCTCCCCCCCCCTCTCTCCCCCCCCCCCCCCCCCCCCCCCCCCCCCCCCCCCCCCCCCCCCCCCCCCCCCCCCCCGCCCCCCCGCGGGTACGCGCGTGGGTGCCCGGCGTTTGAGCGGGGATCCACGGTCACACGCGCTCAGTCGTGACGCTGCGTTCGCTCCATGCCGCGTTGCCTTTGGTAGCTTGAATGGCGGCGGGGGGGGGCATTGTGACAGGCTGACGCACGCGCCCACACACACACACACACACACACACACACACACACCCGCCGTTGCCCGTAGTAATGGCATCAGAAGCCAGTTGGATTGGCTGTAGTGTGGGAAGGCACGCGTGGAATGAGTTGCAGGGCTGTCCCCACCCACCCTGCCACAATTTGAAATATGACAAAAGTTCTCCTTGCCTGGCCAAGGAGTTTATTTTAGGGGGAGCTGCACTGCTGGTGTCCCCCTCCCCACCCACCGGCGCCCCTTGGCCCCACAGAGGCGTGGAACAAAACACTGGCTCGCACGAGTTTCCCTCTGTTTTACCTGGTTTGGCTTGTTGTTTCTTCACGTGGACGATCTATGGGCTTCTGATGGAGCAGTGGGCTCATGTGGATCCAGTTTTCCATTTCAAACAAAACCAAAAAAAAAAACACGCCCATCTCACAAATCATCGCTTTAGCTTAATGGGGAAAGGGACAGTCGGCTAATGAAGATTGTTACCAAAGCGAGGTCAAGATAGGCGGAGGTGTTGGCACTTGGGGCCGACCCTGACCTCCAGGGCCTTTTAAAGACGACACGGCTTTCTCACTTTTAACTACTCATTTTGCAGCATGCTGGGTGTCGGGGCTCACGCTCGAGCAGGAAGGAAAGACACCAGCTCCAGGACGGCAAAGTCCAGACACCCCATGAGACACCAGAGTGACCATTTAAAAAAAACAACAACTTTGCCTTGGCTTGTTTTTAGATTATTTTTACGCGTTTATTTCAGGTTCCCCACCCCCATAGCCGTTGTGCATCAGTTCTCACGGGACTTGTGTTGCTTTTCCACTGCGTGGTACCAACTCTATTCTAAGAAAGCGGTCGCGGTTACCTGGTCGCGGTTAGCACTTTTGTTTTAGTAGCTGCTCTGGTGACATGAAAAGACCGCCAGCCACTGATTGGTTAGAGAGAATCGCCACGGCGCCGCTGCGTCACCGATTCACGGCGGGCACGGAGTACCCTGCGCCGCGTGAACCGGGTGGCCGCCATCTTTAAACAACCAAAAAACTGTAGATTTTTTTTTTTTAACTTTTCAAAGATCTGCAACCGCAAAGGTGGCGCGGCGGTTCGCTCGAGGAGGCGCAAACCTCTCCCTCACCTTTTGCCGGCTGACGGGCGTATTTCTACTTCCCCTTTCTGTGCGCGTTTCTGTTGCTATGACGACCAGTTACACTGAGGCAGTACCGTCTTGTAATGGCGGGAGCGACCCCCAGACATGCGCTCAGAACACCAGAGCGGGGTAGAGCCGGTACCGCGCAGTGGAAAAGTGCCATGAAGACCGGGCGTCTGGATTTCAGTGCTTTTGCGCAGCCGGACGGAGAGAAATGGCACCATCCCGGGTTGCTACGTGTGAAAGCTTCTCTTCCTTGTACTTGAGCCAAGGGAGTAAGACTTCTCCCTCCTGCAAAGACTTGGGCGTGCGGGGGGGGGCAACGCGCTTTCTCCACCGGGGCTCATACCTGTCGCATATCCGCGGCGCACCTGCCGCATGGCCCCGAAATACTGAATGACAGATGCGCCCTAATGCGCCGGCGCAGACGGCCGACTCGCTCTCCCTGTGCGGCGCCGGCTTCAGCCGGCGGAGACGCAAATGCGCGGTGACAGGCTTGGCCTGTGTGGTCGCGGCGAATGTGTTGGCGTGCAGACACGAAGCATATGTGCCTCCTCCGGTCCCGGGAGCCCGGGGTGGGGGAGTGGGGGGAGGCTTTATGGAGCCGCGTGAGAGGTCGGGCCCATAGGGTCGGGAACAAAGGCGCCGACTGTACGAGGAGGGGGGGCATTACCATAATAATCCCACAAATGAGTTTGAGCCGGTTGGTGCGCTCCTCTCTGACACTTTGCATTTGAGTCGGGAGTTTTTTTTGTTTTTTTTTTAACTTTGCCAGTCGTGGGCTCTGCTGCCATTTTGCTCGTCATCTCATCGGTCCAGTTTTTTCAGGCAGACGGCATCGGGGGGAAAACTTGGGGGCGCTTGTTTTGCCGCGCCGACGTGTACGGCGTTTTCCCTCCAAAAAGGTGGAGAATGTTCTCCGACTGTCTGCTTCGGAGAGGAACGGCTGCAGTTACCCCGGAGAACACATTCCAAAGTCGAAACAGTCGGCTCATGCAAAAATAAAATAGAAGTGGAATGGCAGGATTTGGGGAATCTTTAGACCCCACACTGGATTGAAACTGGCACAAAGGCGACATTTTAAAGGCTAAACACTTTTTTGTTTTTATTTTGTTTTGGAAAATTACATCCACATTTTCATTCAGTGTCAGTAACCCGTCTTAGCAAGGTTGGGACAGTGGTGACAGGAAAAGTGTAAAAGTTGTGCAACGCTAAGAGGAAACAGCTGGCGGGAGCGCAGCACCCCACAATGAATTTGGTTAATTGACATGAAATATATATATGTAAAAAAGCGCGTCCCAGAGAGGCCGAGTCTTTCTGAAGTAAAGGTGGTATATAGGGCAACAAGTTAATAATAATAATGTTCCTCAGTGCAAAAAACTGCAGCAAAAAATCTTGGTATTTTTTTTTGTGGATATTATGTTATGTCCTTTTTAAAAGATTCAGAGAACGTGAGAAAATCAAGGTTGAAATCTCTCATTGGATGCATGTGATCCTCGGGTTCTCAGACTTAAAAAAAAAAAAAAAAAAGAAGAAATCTAGCGTTTGTGATGGGCTCAGACAAAATGGAACCGTGAGCGAGAAACCCACAGACGCCGTCACGACGGCGCGGGGGCATCATGGATAAACCTGCACATTCCGTGAAAGGCGCCATTAATGCCTGACGACATATGCAGGTTTTTGGAGGAACACGTGGTGCCAGGCGGATGATGTCTTTCTCAGCGAAAAGGCCTTTTCTTATTTCATCAGCACGATGCCAGACCACATTCTGGATTTATTGCACCAGTATGACTCCGTAGTAAAAGAGCGCGAGTGCTAAGCCGGCCTGCCCGCACTCCCGAAATGTCACCCGCTGAAAACGTTTGGTGCATTATGAAACGCAAAAAAAACCTCAAAGGGGTCGAATTCAAAATGAGCACGTAATCTCCCCCCCCCCTCACTTTCCAATCACACGTTTGGGGCTTCGGAGTCCTCGCAAACGCTCGCAATCCTGATCCCCGTCCATATCAGCACGCAGTCCTCCAATTTTTTTTTTTGGGGGGGGGGTGGGGAAACAAGGTTGCAATTTATGTGTGCAGTAAAATGCCGGAACCAATATAACCAACACACAATGCCTTAATCAATACAGCCGTTTTAGATGTTTTATGGACGGGGGGGTGGGTGGGGCATCAAGTCTTTGAATTAATGATGAGCAGCGGCGCCTGGCGTTGTGCTGTGGGGCGCTCGGGTGTAAGATCGTCCTGGTAGGGGTTTAACACGCCGAACAGATGGAGATTTAGACATCCTGACGGTTCCTTAAGTTTGCTCCGACTCACCCCCACGGCGCCGCTCACCAATTTCAGATTACGCCCGCCGCTCTAATGATGTCCGTTTGCCACATCTGAAAAGAAAATTGAATTCAGTCTTTTTTTTTTTTTTTCCTCCCCCTCCTTCCCCACTTCTTCCAGACGCGATCTTATCTAAGCAGTTACTAAACCACTTGAATAAGTGAAAAGCGGGACTTATCTGCGTGGCACGAGTATAGAGGAGCGGTTAAGTAAGCAGCTGGTCAGGAATTCCCCCGCACGGCCATACATCCTTCGCTCTAAGCACGACGGGCCGCGCTTTGCCGTCGCACGGAAAGCCTAATCTCAGCCTCCCGGCCCCTTTTTTTGATGGCGCCCTTGTTTTGCCCGCGAAGGATGATCAGTTTTGTAATTCCCGACGCCGTTAAGTCCCCGCCGCTGATCATAAAAGCGCCCCGCAGCAGTGACGGGAGAAATGGGCTCTGCAAGTTGGCGCGTTTCTTTCATAACATCTCTTTTTTTTGTCCCCCCCCCCGCCCCCCCGTGCCAGTCGACGGACGAATTGCTTGCGATTCTTCTTTAGGATCCGACCGGCCCTGCCTCAAACGCAGACGAGGTCGGGCGAATTATCTTTTTAGCCAGTCTCGCAGCCCCATGACAGGCTACAAAGGAGTTCATTCACCAGTCCGACTCCCCCTCCCCTCCAACCCCCCTCCTTTCATATCCAGTGTCATGGCCTTTTTTTTTTGTGTGTGCTTCCTGTGTGCTCTGCACTATCCCTAACCAGGCCGCAAGGACACAAGCATGACTCCAGTGGTCGCGTCGCTGGTCTGGTGTGTGTCGGCTCCACCTGCGGTCGAGCCGGAGGAGGTCAAACTCCGGGGAAGCTTGGTCGGGCGCGGGCGCGAAGCGGCGGCGGTCCGAACTGCGGCGCCAGCTCATCCGCAGGATCCGCTTCTTCTGCCCTTTTTTTTTTTTCTTGTCGAGGCTCTTCCATTGTTGGACGGAGGAACAAATCCCTGATGGGTGTGTCCCGCATCAGACTTTGAGAAACAGGTTTCGTGTTTGTCGCTTCCAGTATTATTACCTAATGGGGCATTCCAGGTAAATTTTAGATGGGCCTCAACAGTTTCCAGAGAAATGAAGTGCGGCGCCGCTCCTGCTGCATTCAGTTTACTGGTCAATCCGCTAATTTTTAGGTCGGATTCTGTCTGACATTTAAAAAAAAAAAAAACAATAAACAAAAAAAAAAAAGGAAAATTCAAGGTTTAGCTGTTTTGTAGTGGTGCATGTGCGTGATAAATAGGAAGGATGACTGTGCAGTCTTTTTAATCCTCATCTGCCACCGGTGCCCTCTCCGTGTGTGTGCTAACAGATCAGTGGTTAAAGGGCAGATTAGGGCTTCACCCGGCCGTGAAAATGCCCCTCGGCACCACAGTTTTGACCCCCACCTCCACCCACCCCATATCCAGCCCAGCTCCGGGCCTCCTCTGAGATCTGCCTCTTTCTCCATTTAGCTCCCCTTTCAGGCACATAAATGCGCTGATAAAAATCTCGGCGCGTTCCTTTCTCTCCAAGTCCCTTGTGTTCTCCAGCCTCGGGTCAAGTGAGACCCAAATTGGGCCACTTCAATCAGCACGCAGCAAATGTGTCCGCGATTGTTTTCTTAATCTGGAATTGTCCAGTTTTGTTTCGTAGGCCCTTTTTGTTCTTATCTCAAGCTTGCGCGCTTCATCTCGAGGAAGACCCAGAAATGTCTGCGGTGGGTTGAGAGTGGCGAGTGGCGCCGCCAGCGCCCTCAGCGCCGCTTCTTTGGGAGGCCTGAGAGCGAGGCAGGCTGAAGTTTTGGTTTCCCGGACATGTGCCCTTGTGTCCCAACAGTCTGCTGCTACTGCCGCCGCCTCCGCCGCCGCTCCTGCAGCCGAATTCTCTATTCATGTTCCTCTCGCAGAGTTTCCAGTTCACTGTGCAGGAGAGAGAGTCCCCGTTTGTCTCTCCCCAGCGGCGGGCTGAACTGGGCTCGGACGCGAGATGGATTGCACCTGTCACCGGCCTCTCTGCGGTAAAACCGCATCTTTCCTGTGTCCCGGCTCTTTCTCACCCCTTCTGTCCCTTTCCCTGCTTCGGTAATGCATGCTGAAAGCCAGCAGTGTGGTTATTAAACATGGATGAATTTAAACGAAGACAGAAATGGAGCACGTTTTCTTTTTCTTTTTTTGTTTAAATTTACTCCCCCTACAGAATTGGCGAGAGATCCAAAGTTGATGAGGCCACGAAGGAACGGCAGTGTGAGAGGTCCGAGTTTTCTTTTTGATGCAAGAGCACATTCAGCAGGTTTCTTTGTCTGAGCTGATGACCAGCTGGTCCCACATCCTGCCTGCCCCCACCCCCTCCCCAATCTGGTGTGTGTGTGTGTGTGCGTGTGTGTGCATGCATGACAGAGAGAGGGAGAGGGAGAGTATATAGTGATGGTGTAGTGGGGGAGTATTTTATTCCAGAGAAGGATTAACAGGAGAAGGGGGGGGGCCCTCTGGCACCTCCACTAGAGGAAGTGATCTGGGAACTGAGCTCCACTGATCCCCACCCTCCAAGTCCTCTGGGACTCCGGCATGGAGGCAAATCCATCCATGACATGCAGAGTCAGGTGGGAAAGAAGCAGTCAGAGGAGCGGTCAACGAGCTAACAGCCCCCCCCCCCACCTCCCACTGGAGACTTCCGCATCGTGTACAAGGGTCCAAGCGCTTCGCTCGAACCCGCCAAGCACATGCACACGTTCTCCAGCCTTGAGCTTCGCCCTGAGAAATCATGAAATCCCTTCTGGAACTCTACGCTACGCTGAGTGTGTAACGACGAGGCCTACGGTGTTAAAGCGTGGAGCCCGGGGATGCACCCCCGAGGCGGAAGGGCAGCCCGCGTGGCCCCGCCTCCTCTTAAGCCGCTGACCAGTTCATCAGTGCCGTCAATGTCGGCAAAAGTTAGTGGTAAAATGATAAAAGCGATCGATTTAATAAGGAGGATGGCTTGTTGTAGCCATATTCGAGGTATAAAATTGCTTAGAAACTTCCTCCTATAACTCACCCAGTCCCTGTTTTTTTTTTATTTTATTTTACTACCACTCCATACTGGCCTGTACAACCAGGCGGCCGCGTGTCACCGCTCTCCCTTGCACTCTGGCCTCGGTAGCCAACCTCGAAGGTAAACACAGGGGCAAGGCTCCAGTGAATAATTAATGTCTGCGGTGTCGGTGGCGGCTGTTTGCGATCGGGGAGAGTCCGAGCGTGAAGTACACGCGGGCCGAGATGTGCGGGTTTGGTGGCAGTTGCCCGGCATTCAGGGGCTGATTTGATCTCCTCAATAACCAGCGTCGATAAACCTCTAAAAAAACAAACCCTGCAACAAACCAATGGAGCTTTTCCTCTCAGACGGCGCCGACTCTACTCGCTTTTGGTCCTGGGCACCTTTCCGGAGGCTCCATGTGGTGGTGCACTGACCCTGTGACCATTCTCTCTGACCAATCAGTGGCCTGCAGTGTTTTCACGTCACCTTTTAGTATCTGGTAGTACCTGGTCGGCCTTTTTTGGAGCCCTGGGAAAGCAGGTACTAAAGAACTGGTGGTGCTAGGTGTTTTTTTTTTTTCCCCCCCCAGGCGAGCGGAATAGAGTAAAGTAGAGCCAGTAGGGTGTAGTGGAAAACTGCCGTAAATGCCCGTGTATGTGTTCTCCAGACTATAATCGCCTCATAAATGTAGTAGTAGTTTGTCAGCGGAGGGAGGTAAACATGACTGGCAAGTACGTGGTTTATTTCCCCTCCTGTCAGCCGATTTTGTGGCCTTCGTTCACTGCAGCAGGTCTTGTGTCAGTCGCGGGTTCAAAAAGGGACTCGCTGTCGGAGAACACGTGCCGCTCGGAGCGGCTGGGCCCGGGGACTGACATTTCCTTCGGACGGGACGCTGTTCCTGAACCTTTTGATCAGACAGAATCCCAGGAAACTACACTATTAGTCACACAAATGGCCCCTTTGAGGCTAATCTGTCAGGGTGCTGATGTCCCCGCGGGGGGGAATAGGTCACCTTGGATGGCATTAAAAACCAACCCCAAACAAATGCTGCCCTTTATCTGCTCGCCACACGCAGTCATCTATCACCCTGAAACCTGATAGCCCTCGCATCCGAAGCCAGCTGTACTTGTTTGTGCTGGTGGCCCTGCACAGAGCTCCATCCCCTCAGCCCCCCCCCCCGTCAACGCCATCCAATGTTGAGGATTCCTCCCCAGATTCAATGAAAGAAACTGCGCGCACATGCATTCTGGGGCGGAATTGGAAATTGCCACTTAATCAGTCGAATTGCCAGCTCGTTCTTCCCCCGCCACGGCCACCACAGCAAAGCTCGCTCTCAACTGATGTAGTGTTCTCAGACAGCCCAGCTCAGCCCCGGCACTCTGTCATATCCAGTCCTGAGCGACGGAGCTGCCACAGGATGCACACAAAGCTCCGGTTTGTTGTTGTTCTGCCAGGCAACTCAAGCACTCAAGTGTCTAGGTCCGCTGATTTGTTGACATCCATGTTTCTCGTGTTGGTTCCTTTTTTTTTGTTTTTTGTTGTTGTTGGGAGCGTCTTTGCGTGCAGGAAGTGGGAATAATCAAGTCAGCCGTGGAATGCCCTGTTTTCTCTCTCTCTCTCTCTCTCTCCACTCTGGACCTTGTTCGCGAAGCATCTGGGAGCCTAAAAAAATCAACACATTTAAGCAAAAGGTTTGAGGAGAACTTAGCTTGCTTTTATTTCTCTCCGCAATCCTTGGGCAGCGGCATGTGTGTGTGTTGCGTTTTTTTTGTTTTTTTTAAATTCCTGTCCCTCTCTCTCTCGTTTACGCGCTTTGAAGCTCGCTGTGTCTGACTGATAGTGTTTGTGCTAAGTGACACAAAGCACCTTGTTTCTCTGTAATCCTACAAGATGTGGCACCAACCAGTGGAGGAATTTTAAGCCGCGGAGCTTAAGAGTGATGATAAAGAAGTGGAGCAGCACACTCGAGGCTGCGGCAGTGTTTACTACCGCGCTCTCATTGTCTCCACCACTTGAGCTCCCTTCGCTAGACTCGCCGCCTCGTCGTGTACGGCTCTTCAGGGCGCGAATATTTTTGTTGCATTTTGGAAATTCTTTCCCCTCCCTCAAAGCAGCCGGTTTTGGTCGCTCGCGCTCCCCCCGACGGCCGTATGTGACCGACCGCTACGCGCTTCCAGACAACACGACATGCGGGCTTCGTTAAGGATGGTCGCCGGTCTCGCTTTCTCGCGGATGCTTGCGAGCTTGAATGATTCATCGGCTTGCGTCGAGGCGTCTGTCATTAAAAGTAGTTTTGGGGGGGGGGAATAATAAAAAAAAAACCTGCAAAAAAATAACAGCTGAAATTGATAATTATCTTGACCAAGAGCTAAACAAGGAAAATATTCAGTTATGAAATGATCAGCCACTAATGATGGCGAGAAACTGCTTGTGGTTGCGTCCAAAACCATTTATTCCATTGCCCGGACGTACTGTATCGGCGTGACTGTAAACACAGCTTCCCGCTGGCTAAATAATCATTTACAACTTATCTAAAATGCTGCGTCTGCTTCCCTGCCTTATTAATCACACTATTGATTTTTGCCCACCAGTGGCGTCGCCAGAATGAGTTGCAATGAAAACAAGGCGTCTTTCTCTTTTGCAGATCACATAGGCCTTTTGTATATGATTATTTTTGTCTCTTCTCATGCCTAAATCCTTTATTTTACACTTCTTGCATTTTGTCTCGAGCTTCACTCACCTTCCAAACTGCTCTTTCAATCGTGCGGTCGCTCTGCATTTATTTACTCAGCGTGTGAAGGAGCTGTGGAAAAGAGCATGTGACGTTAGCTATTAGCATATCGTCTATTTTTTTTTTTTTTTTGTGCAATGCCTTTAATGTTATTTTAACTGGCAAAAGCTGGTCGAATATCCTGCTTTCATTCATTTCCTTTAGATTCTGCGTTGTCATTTTTATTCGTCGCGTTCTCCTCGATGATGCGAACAAGCATGCCCTCTTTACGCGTTTTAAGCCCGGTGCGGGAGCGAGGTTGTTTCCTAATACAATAATTTGCTCCCAAAAGTTTTGCAAAGTTTCCCATCTCGGTGTTGCACAGAGTGATTCAGCCAGCTCTCGGCGGCCCTGCTGCGGTCACGAGCAGGTGAACGGACAATTCCTCCCACCGAGCGGCTCGGCTGTGTGCAAGAAACACTGGGCCCGCATGCCAGTTGTTTTGATGCACCGACTGGGCCCATTGTTGACATTAAGCAAAAAGTGAGGAGGCTGCGGCCACCTGTGTGGAAAACGTCCACCCTTTTTCTGATTCGGGCCGCATCCTTTTTTGTGTCCCCCCCCCCCGGTTGAGCCGACATCCGACCGCGTAACGGTGCCGCGCGGTCTTGGTTTATTCATTGGTTGGATGAGCAAACACAATGTAAAGAAGGCGGAATGTGTGTGTTTTTGGCCCCCCACCCCCGACCAGTCCGAGGCCCGTACGAGAGGTGCTGATGGGCGACTCTGTGTGTATTAGTGTGTGTGTGTGTGTGTGAGAGCGAGGGAGAATGGATGAGAGGTCAACAGAAAGCACGGCAGGGTTCTTTGGCGACAACAAAGCAGGAGGCACGCATGTACGTGTCGTGCTCATGCCGGCGATGAATAATGAACAAAGCGATACAAGGTCTGGCGAGAAATGACCACAGCCGTCCTGTCAGCCGGCCCCCAGGCACATCTTTCCATCTCTTTTTTTTTTTTTTTTAAATTTTGTGACGAGAGAGAGAGAGACAGGATATGTTTTGGCTTCCCGTCGCCATTTCTCGTGCTGATGGCTTTAACGTGAGCCGACGCGGTCGCGGCGGTTGAGTCGGACCTGATGACATATTCAGTGAGTGTTGATGTGGTATTGTTTTACAGTAAAAGGTCAGATATTTTTAGATCCGAGAATAGCGGCGGTTCATAATGAAGCTCTTTGTCTCCATTCTTCTTAGTTTCTGTCTCCCGCCAGGCCGCTTTCTAATGATATGCCCTCCATCGCTGTTGTGGGAGAGTTCAGCCAAATGCCCTAAAATATCAATCTTTCCAGCTCGCGGAGGCCTCGATGACAGAGATTTAATCATTTAAGCCCGGCTCTGACAGACTTGATATGATAAGTGGCACTTTAAGAAACTAGCGTTTCATCGAAAAATAGTTTTGCTATTGCTATCGCTCTGAGCCATTTTGTGAGCAAGCCCGGCGCGCGCGCGCGCGCGCGCGGCGCTCCGTGTAATTAACTTAGCATTGCCGCGTTTGCGCTGCAGCACGTGACATCCGCGGAAATGCAGGCATGCCTGGAATCTCCAGGAGTTTGTCCTGCCCCCAGAAAGCACCATCCACTCCCCTCTCTCCCTCCCTCGCTGCCCCTCTCTGGCGCTCACATACTTGAACTTACTCATTTCACATTCCAGTCGGTAAAGCCCACACACAGACACTATACTTAGACTACCGGCGAGGCATGCGTGACTCGCACATCTCGCTCCGGTCGGAATTCTCAAGCTTATCAAGTTTAATTTCGGTCTCCCTCTGTTAAATAAGAGCCTCCCCTCATTCTAATAGTGTTTTAATTAAGCCAGCCTGTGTTCTTTGGGGGATTTACAACACAAATGGGATTACTGTTAAGGAACCGGAAAAAATGTGGAAGATAACTTAATAGCATTTCTCTGTGACACGCCTGTTTAAAGGCGCTATTTAACAGTTAGATGTATTTGGTTAAAACATTTATTTAGTCCTCAGTAAAGACCCACCGGTCTAATTGCATCTTGCGCGTTAAACCCCAGCAGTAACTTGTTGACTTTTACAATATTTGGTTGCAAAAGTGCTCTCAGATGAAAGCCTTCCAGTGAGTATTCAGAGCCAAAATATCTGCTGATGTTATCGCGCGCTAGATGTATTGGTGTTTGTGTATGTTTTGGCAGATAAGCCGAGAGAAATGGCGGCACACGGGGAAAAGATGCGCTCGACTGACTTACGCAAACCGTGTCATTGTGGCGTAATTTAGCCACTCTGAGATCCCCGACAAGTTTAATTTTCAGCCATTAAACGGCTCATGTTGCACATTCCGATCATACGTCTTGAATCGAGCGAGTGAACGGCCAGAGGACGAGGTCGAAGCCGGTGCGAGAGTAATGCCTTTTGTCCTTTTTGTTTCTCATATCCACAAAAGACTCTTCGACTGAGTTTAATGTAACAACATGCACCGATTTAGCTTCCGCTGAGCGCTGTTGCGCAACCGCTGGCAAAATGTAAGTTGTAAATTATGTAAGTCGGTTTGGCGCGTTTGGGCGCCTTCACCTTGTTAATTAATAATCTCCCTCCTGTCTGTTTTAAACCCCCGTTTCACAAAAGCAAAGCGAGACTGGGACAAAGACGTGGCAGTTGGTTTAATGACTTTGGCAGTTGTTCCCGGACAGCTTTTTGTAATTGCACCTCCGCTGCCCTCAGCAGCCCCGACGCTTTGGCACATCCAGAGACATCATTTGCGAGCTCCCACCACGCGTAACCTGTAATTGCAAGCGGAGTAATTTCATTTACCCTTTTTTTTTTTCTTATAATCTCTCCTCATATCTGCGAATGAGAGCTCACCAACTCGTTAGATACTGCTCAGTTTGATATTGATCATATAGCTAGGTTAAGGGTTGCGGATGACAGGAGTAGTGCTTGAATTGGCTGCACGATATATATATATATATATATTCAACAACCGCTTCATTAGGTAGACCCGGTCGACTGTTAACGCAAATACCCGATCAGCCAATCACATTGCAGCAACTCGGTGCTTGTAGACATGGTCCAGACGATCTGCGGTCGAGAGTTCAAGCGGAGCGCCGGAAATGGGGAAGGAAGGTGATTTAAGTGACTTTGAAGGTGGCGTGGTTTTTGGTGCCCGGCGTGCCGGTCTGAGTGTTTCGGGGACTGCTGGCCCGCTGGGGTTGTCACGCACAACCACCTCTCGTGGCTAAAGAGGATGGTCGCAAAAAGGAGAAGCTGTCCATTGAGCAGCGGTTCTCTGGGAGAAAACGCCATGAGGTCAGAGGAGAATGGCCGGACTGGTTCAATGATAGAAAGGCAGCAGTTATTCCATGAAGCAGTTGGTACAGCGGCGGTCTGCAGAGGAGCGTCTCTTCGCAGCAGGCGCCACTCTTGTCAGCTAAGAACGGGAAGCTGAAGCTACAGTTCGCCCAGGTTCGCTTAAATTGGCCAAAAGATTTTTTTTTTAAAACATTGCCTGGCCTAATGAGTCCCGATTTTCTTCTGCGATTTCCGGATGTTCGAGTAAGAATTTGGTGAAATTGACAGAGCAGCATTGATCCCACCCTGCTTTGTATTGATTCAGGGTGGTGATGGTGTGGGGGGATACTTTCTAGACACCCTTCGGGCCCCTTAGTACCAACAAAGCACCGCTTAAAACGCCGCAGCCTGCCCGAGTATCGTTGCTGACCATGTCCACCCCTTCCGGGATGCTATCGTGTCTATATGGACCAAAATCTCCGAGGAATGTTTCCAGGACTTTGTTGAGTCTATGCCACCAAGAATTAATGCAGTTCTCAAGGCAAAAAGTGGGACCAACCCGTTACGAGCACGTTTACCCAAGACTGTGGCCAGTGTGTGTGCGTATATGACTGCGTGTTAGCTTTTTTTTTTTGTGTGTGTGTTTGTGTGCGACATTTGCTGCACCTCAGCAGGTTTTGGAGCGCCTGGAACATATCAGGTGAGGTCAAGGACAGGGACACAGATCGAATGTGCATGTGGCATGTTTGGCTGAACTCGCTCCCTATGAAAGTGAAGCAGGAACATTGATGGTGAAGATAAAAAAAGCACAAATAGCACCTTTTTTAAGTACAGTGACTGTTTTTTTTTTATGTGTGTCAGGTTCCCTTGGGCGTATTTTTAGATATTCTCTCGCCAACCCAAGTTCACGACACTGCGCATGCACAACTGCATGTCTCAGACAGCCTTTGGGGATCAGCATGCGCTTCCCTTTGGGCTTAGGGCTGGTGTTTTGGTTGTTCCTTTTAGCTGAAACTCTCTGGAGTCATGTGGGAGGGATGTGCAGCCAACTCTGTAATTATGCCGTCTCCATGACATATTAATGGGTTTAGTCTTGTAATCCTAAGTAATGGTATCCTTGTCTTCTGTCTTGTATCGAAGATAAACGTATGTGCTAAGGCGTTAAGTGGTCCTCTGGTTTGTGAAGAACGAATCCCCAGCGTAGATGCAACGATAAGGGCGATAAATCGAATCGCATCGCCGGCGCGCTCCTCGCGTTTTGCGGCGATTTTTTTTTTTTAAAAAAACTGCAGACGTCCGCGTCAAATGAAGTTTTTTCGTCTCGTTGTGAGCCGAGCGTCGCCGGGGGAGGCGTCCGCTTTCCTTGTTTTGCAGCTTCTCCTCTGAACAAACGCCGGTCTCCAAGGTGATGGATCTCCCAGGGCCAGCGGTTCGCCTGGCGCGGTGGCGTATTATAGCCCGGTGTGACAGACAGACACCGCATGGGCCGCCGCTTCCCTGTCAACGCAGAGCCGCTGTACTTTTGTAAAGAGGGACTTTTTGTCCCTTTTTGACTTTTGGAGAAAGGGGGGAAAAAAAGTGTAGCAGCAAGAAAGAAGCACTGTGCAACACCTAAAGTAGGACAGGGAAGTTTCAGCAGGCCCGTAATGTGAACGGCCGAGGCGACTTTGTGCCGCCCTTGCTGCACTCATGTTTGCTTTTTCTGAAGATCTCCCAACACTTACACTAACACACGACACTGTGGATTAATAACGAGCTATATGGTAGATTAACCGAGATTAACAGAACCCATTAGGCTCACAGCGCCATGTCGCATGTGCTCCGCCAGCGCGGCGGTTTGAAACCTCCGCTGTCTTGCCGCTGACTTTTCGCCCTGCGCTCTTTATAGATGCAACTCTCCCTTGAACACTCTCATCCCGTGAATACGAGAGATTGGGCGAGAAGACGCAGGCGGTGTCGGTGTGGTGGTGGTTTGGTGGTTTGAGTCGTAGCATCCCGAGACTGGTAGTCTTAGTCCCCTTAGCTGAAGATTCATCCCGACTTTGCTCGTCTGGGTCGGCCTTTTCCTCCAGTTCACGGGAATGAAGTTCCTCATTTATGCCCATGCGCCCTCGATCCTTCCAACGTCGGGCTACTCTGTTGTCGGCGCCGTCCTCGTTCCCTAAGCTGCCGAGGGACGTGGCGTTTTATAAGAACTGAATCCCTGCGCTGAAAAATCCTGTGCGAGCTGCGGGCTCGCTCATCGTATGAAATGTGGACGGTCGAAGGGAAAAAAAAAAGAATGAAAAGCCGTGGCGACGGCGGAGAAGTTGTACAAAGTCAAAAGAGTTTTGCAGTGCTGGCAGGAGAGCCGCATGACATAAGAGGGCAAAGGTAAATCAGCTGGGCCGACCTGCCGAGCAATAGTTCCCTTCGCTGCCATGTCGCTCCTCCCTGGCAGTGGGGTAAGCTCCGGTGGACGCCCCGGTGGAAAGGGGGGAGGAGAGGGGGGGAGGTCGTCAACATATCAGCACCATGACTACATATGGGCTTCCACTTGTGCAGGTCACCCAAATATCAACACTCGGGGGGGTATTGAGCTGGGAAGCCACGGTGCACCTCAGTCATCCGTTTCCATGTCAGTTGGAAGTGGTGTGAGAACATTCCTGAGCGCGAAATGTAAAGAGAGAGCGAAGCCGAGCAGAGCCCGTCGCAAGGGGGAGAATGCGGAGACCGTTACTGGAAAATGATAGACACTGGGCCACATGATCCTGTGAGGGGAGGCCACAACCTGGACACACACAATGACTCAATTGTACCAAGGCCGCTTGTGCGCTCGCAGTGCTCACACGCACGCACACGCACACGCACACACACACACACACACACACACACACACACACACACACACACACACACACACACACACACACACACAGAGGCAGGCAGAGGAACCTTTCTAATGTACGAATCTACTCAACAGAGGGTTGATCTCCTCAGTACGAACTGCTCATCATGACGGGGGCCTTC
>CAAKHG010043298.1:0-10743 GCA_901007715.1 Dactylopterus volitans
CTTTTTCAAGATTCATGGTTCCAAACAAACTCTGACACACTCAAATAAACATGCACCTACGACTGACACACACACACACACACACACACACACACACACACACAACATGCGTAGACTACATAACAAAACGAGTGCAACTAAGACCGATTCTCCCCAATAAGTGCAAAACAAACAATTTTATTTATTTATTTTTTTTTTTTGTCAAGGAAAATCGTAGAGGGCCGCGATAAGCCACCGTTCAGCACAGCCTGGCTGCTGTTTGGCAGCTCGGCGGTGGAATGAGCACATGTGGAAACACGTTTATAGCGCGCTTGGCAGGAATGCAAATGATAGATGATTCACAAATTATTCAAGTCCTGTTCAGGTTACCGAGCGCCGATGTGCTAAAGCTGGCAAGTCGCGCCCGCTTCTTCCTCTGCCTGGATCGGAGTCAATTTGGCCGGCGTCAATTAAATTCTTACCTTCTTTCACTTTTAATAACGAGCCCGAGCGCGGCAGTGAGTGACGAGGCAAATAAGTACAAAATGGTTGAGTGAGCACATGCGAGCACACGTGATAAAGCGCGTTGTAAATAGCCGCGCTTGCCTCCGAGGCGTCGACTACTTTTGCTGTCCCCGCATATCCTAGCATCGGCGAACAGCGTTGCAACTACCCGGAGCTTTTATTCAGAGTCTTTCAATCCAAATCACAATGTAAAAAGGAGCTTTTTGGCTCGCCGCTGGTGGACTGGCCGACTTAATCAAAGCCAGACAGTTGGAGGAAGTACAAGTCTCCATCCCTACAGGATCTACATTAGGCTCCACGCTGCTAATCAGAAAGCCCTTCAACTACAATCAGCATGTCCCCCTGGCCCAATCAACCACCAAACTTCATTTGTCTTCGGAGCTTTATGAAGGAACCCGAAATGCCTCTCAATCTAGTTTGGAAAGTTTCTCGCGACGATAAACAAAAAAAAAAAAAAAATCTTATTAGATGCTTGGTCTCCCGTTTGCCCTCGCCTGAGGTCAGAGGGTGCGCGGTTGTGGCGGCGGTGGCGGTGGCGGCTCCAGTGGAGCGTCCGGACTCTGTCAACCAGCCCAACTCAAGTTCAGCCCGAGCGGGTCATTCTCTCTTCACATGTGACATCTGAGAAGATGGTGGAGTGGGGTGGCGGGAGGGGTGGGGGGAGGCAGGGGGGGCCGCACCGTGGGTTAGATTGCACTGGGTGCTCAGATAAGAGGACAGGAAAGGGCAACATGATGGGGAAGCTGGCCGTGGCTACTGTTACCCCAGGAAGAGCTCACTCATCCCTCAGATCACCTGCCACACCTGTGGAGGTCAGGATACGATTTAGTCATACACACACACACACACACACACACACACACACACACACACACACCAGAGTTTGAGAACGGGTCACCATAGCCGGACTGGTGGGGGAGGGGGGGTCTGCTATATCCCACACAGACCCAGCCTATTCATTTATGTGGACATTATTTTTGGTCTATTTCTTTCGACTCATTTGAGCTACCCTACTAAGCCCCTACGTGCTCAACACCCTCGCCTCCCCAGCGGTATCTCGTGTGTTTGGATGGGATGAGGACAACTTTGTTTTCATGCTGAGAAAAAAAAAAAGGAACTTTCTAAACCTTCTTGAGGCGGCCTTTAGAAAGTTTTATTAGGAAATGGAGTGACGTTCTCGCTTTCTTGTCAGCCTGTTTTGATTTTGATTTTGTTTGTTTATTCCAAATATGCTGTAAAATCCAAAACATGTTCTTTTTATGAAATTTTAAATTGTGAGTTGTTGTTCTGGCTCCAAAAAGCTAGGAAGTCCAAAAAAAAAAAAAACAAGGTTAAATTGAGAGACACTTTCCCCCCCTCGGGTCTCAGGAGGATCGGGGACAAATGAATGTGACAGTGGGTTGCCTTTTTTTTTTTTTTTTTTTTTGTATCCATCAGTATGTTGTGCAAAAGGTAAAGCAACATTATTTTCATCATACATAAATTTACAACAAAATTATGGAGGATAGAATGGAGGGTTAGTCCTGAGCCCCTGCAACTGAGCACCGGGCCAACCCAACCGAATATGCCGAACGTGCATATTTCGGTGGTGGGAGGAAACCAGAGCACCTGGAAGAAACCCGCATGAACATAGAGCGCACATGCACACATGCACTGTAAGGCCCTGTTCCAGGTGGGAATCAAAGCCAGAATGGGAAGACTGTTGTGAGGCAACAACGCTAGCCGCCGCGCCGCCAAATATATCAGCGAAACGGGCAATCAAATTATGATGAAATTAAAAAAAAAATAAAAAATTGGAGATAAAATAAGTGAGCAAGAATTGAAACGCTCTGATGTAACTAAAAGAGGCATATGGTCAGACTTACTGCAAACATTCTTTCGAGCAAACACACACACACACACACACACACACACACACACACACATGGGTTCAAGCAACCCACAACAGCATTTTCATCTGGAGTGCATTTCCTGTCATCCGGGTTGGGCATATGGCCGCACCGCTGCGTCTCTCTGTGTTGTAATACTTTAACAACACACAAACAATTGTCCTTTACCTGAAAAAAAACAGGACAGACCTTTAAGGATAGGCAAAAAAAAAAAAACAAAGAAAGAAAAAAAATGTTCTGTTTTAGATGTGGAAACTCAGGAGTAATAAGATAAGCTACACACATCTGGAGAAATCAGGGCGGCTTATTCTGGTTTTTTCGATATTGTTTTGACAAGCGCAGTTCCTAGTTTTATGCAAGTCCATCATCGAGAGGCTGAGATGTGCGAACATCAGACTCTGCTGTGATCCAAAAAAAATCCAATCTGGAATGGAAATTTCGCAGGATAATAAAGTTACATCAAGCAGCTCTTTAAAAAAGACAAATTAGACAGCTCAACCTCCCTCGGTGAGCATTCTGTGGAAACAAAAAAAAAATCTAATTTGTGTCAAATTTTACAAGGTGAGAAGTGAAGCAACAGCACTACTCAGCGTCGACAGCGGATACTTATTATCTCGTCTGCAACAACAACAAAAAAATGACATCAAGTGATTGTCTGATCACTTTATGAGTCCGATGGAAGCAGTAACCGGGAGCGTTCACGGGAGCTGTGAAATGTTAGTTTTAGAGCGAAGGTAAACAGCTTCTCCCATGGTGGGCCTGTACCCTACACGGAGCACGCACATGTTTCCCATTGTGGTTAAAAGGGAAGGGGATTAAAGTGTAGTGCAGCCAGAGCCACAGCTATACACCCCATGGTGGGATCAGAGTACTCTCAGGTCTTTCAGTACTGCTGATGCAGCCCGGTTGGAAGTGGCTGGTGCGCAGGGAGAAGCCACGGCCAGATCCATCAGATGGTCCTCCAGAGGCCGGATCTGAGGCCCTAACTCTGGGCCGGAGAGGGCGGGCATATTACCATGTTGACAGAACCGCCGCGCTCAGACCAACACGGGGGTAAGGTGAGGATTATGAGAAGGTGTTGAAACCAAGCGGATTCCGCCTGACGCTGTCCCCGTGAAAAGGGGATCACCTTCAAAACTCGCATTGAAAAGACAAAAACAGATGCAGAGGGAGAGAGAGAAATGGGAGGAAAGTGAGGTCGAACTGGACTGAGGAAAAAAAAAAATCTGATGAATGGCCGTTCGTTTTTTTTTTTTTTTTTCCTCGCTCCAGGGCTTCGGGGTCAAATAGGTCACATTCAGGTGCCACGGGGGACAGTTCAAGCAGGGGACTGTGACTGTGCAGCCAATTAAAGGACACTTGGAAGAAAAAGGGCAAATAGCACAAGGGGACACTGAGGAAGATATGCATAGTGGAGCATATCTGAACTTACCAAAAAACTGCCAATTAACCAACACCCCATGAAGCTCAGCTGCGACCGCTTCGGCTGGAGAGCTTCCATGTGCAGTGAGGGGGGGGAAAGAAAAAAAAAAGGAGGCTTGCTGTACACGGTAAAATAAAAAAAGGGGGTTGCAAGAGGAGGCTAAAACATGTCAGAGCAAATATTAGCGTCTCTGCTAGGTGGACCCGCGGGGGGTGCGAAGTCTGCCAATGTTTGAGATTTTCACCAAATTTGATACAATCGGATCCTTAAAAACATGACTCGTCATGTCTGGAGCAATCTAACTGAGGCTTGAATGTTAAAAAAAAAAACAGTTCCGGTCGCGCATACTAGATACTTTCTGTTTTTTGCCATTACAACAGACCACTTTTTGATATGTACACAGAGGTGTAAATAACGGTGGCCAAATTCCAACGGGCCTCTTCGATTTCAGCGCCCCGGGATTGCCCGGCTTCCTGTCTCACTGTCATGGCTCACTTGGATATTTGATTATAACAGAGCCACTGCTAATATTTTCAGTAACACCTGAGCTTTACCTGTTATTACAAGTTTGAAAAAAAAAAAAAAAAAATCGACGCGAGGTGACATTTAAGGTCATTTAAGGTCAAGTACTCAAAAACACTGCAAACCTTAATTCTTAACCTTTTGGCCCCGGAGCCCACACACATGAGCAGGGACAATTACGTATGAGTATGTGTTGCAGCGTTGATTATGTTTATGGATTTAAATGATGTGTGGTTTGTGCAGACTTGCAGGATTTTCCCACACACAGAATCTGTGTTGATGAGACAGTGGGGCGCGTTAACGAGCGATGTCATCTTCCCGAAACTGGAAACAGATTGAAACGGTCGGGATGTTGACGGTGCACAGGGGTCACGGTTTGGTAGGCGCTGCAGTCTTGGAGTCAACGGTTTTTGCGGGGCGGCGGGAGCAACAAAAAGTCCCAAGATGCATCATTTTGGTTTTCTTTTCATCCGTTTTGGACAGTTGTGAGGGCCACAGTTTGATCCACCTTGGTACGGCCTCGCGTGTGTTAAACAGCCATCAGTGATCAGCTGAAACTGAAAAGCATCCCCTCATGCTATAAAAGTACAAAACAATCCAGATTATTAAAACCAAAAAAAAAAAAAAAAAAACCCCTCCAAAACATTAGTGCGGATTCATTTTGTTCCACTTAACAGAACAATATGTTTACACTTTAAAAGCCAGACATGCACGGGTCACCGCTCGCGCACGTGGGTGCATGCAGGTACCGGTGACTGACTTATGTGTGCATCGGGTGGGACATTGCAACAAGTATTAATAAATACTTGAAGCTGGGTACCTCTACTACTGCATACGGGCCCTCTACTATTGCATTATGGACGCATAGCATGTTAGCGTAAATTGCAGCAGCCTTGGTAATGTCTCTGGCCCCGTCTGCTTTTGGAGGCTTCTTAAAAACAGCAGGGATAAGTTGTTGAACTCCTTTTTTTCCCTTTCGCCAGGCTCCGGTGATGCGTTAGCGAGTCCAGCGTGCTTTGTTGCCGCCGCCGTCCTCCGCGGGACACCTAAGGTTTCCAGCAGCTTCTCCCCATGTCGTCCGAACTCGCCACAGTTACTCCTCTGCTACTTGCGTTTTCCTTGTCGCGTTTCGTTTCACTCTTTCTCCTCTGCTGTTGTTTCGGGGGAGACTTTTCATTCAAGCGTCTCTCTTGTATGACTGCGATGGCTCGGTATGACAAAAAAAAAAAAACACCACGTACCGTTATTTCCCTGTTATGTAGTGTTCTGCATTAGCTGTTTAAAAAGGTCAAGCAACTTGGCTTCGCTCACTAAGCCCCGCTCGCCCTTTCTGATCCAGGTGACTCTCGGCCAGCAGTTTCTCCTCCTGAATGACTGGATCGCTCATTTCTGATCCCAGCACCAGCACCAGCACCGAGCGCACGTTCAGTAGCTTTCATTAATTGGTTCCCACAGGACTCTCGCACAGTTCCAGTAAAAAAAAACGAAACAAAAATAAACACCCCGTATTATTTGATCCAAAGATGCCTCCAGCTACAAGAATATACCCTGTTCCCATTCATGGATTGACACTCAAGGCTATAGGCATGACTATATGTACTGTAGTCCAAACATTTTTAAAACCTATGTAAAACTCCAAATGTAAATATCGAGGGCTACGTTGGTGGAAGAAAAAAAAAAAAAAAAAAAGGTGGGATGAGGAACACATGAAGTTTAATCCGGTCAGGGATTAGGAGTGAGCAAATATCACCAATAATAAACAATGACTGCATTCCCGGTCTGTGTGGTGAGAAGCCTCCGGGCTCCGCTAGACCCCGACAGGGTCTGGATCCAATATCTGCTGTTTATCAGTGGCAGTGGATGCTGCCACTTGCGAAACGTTCAAGGCGGATCCTCTGGGGACGAACCCAGAACCCAGTCACGTTTCCTGTTTTGATTTGCAGCCGCGACCTCAAAGATCTCCGCTTGATATCCGGACCGACGCTGCCACTTTGTTGCCAATCCATTGTTGCTACTTGTCAGCTACTTCATGTGGGGCGACATTTTTTGCAGCGTCCAAACCATTCTCCACTGATAGCCATATAAAGTTCCAGGGGAGGAACAAGCCGAAATACATTTGGCATAAATCCGGCCGATTCCCGTGCATTTTTGCAATGAACTGAATTGTTGGCCCGAGAGGAAATTAACCAATAAAAATTTAGAGAACTGTCATTGGTGCATTTCATTTCCAGGCATTTAGAAAGTAAATCATTACCAGTGGGAAAAAATAATATAACAATAATCATCAGTGCAGCGACTGTGTCACTGTAAAATGTTTCAATCTGACAGAAATTTGTCATGTCACCAAATGTAAGCCCCGCCCACTCGCTGGATAAATAGAAAACCACCAAATAAAGTCATTGTGCGCGTAGAGGAGGAGAGGGGGCGGCGGACTTTACGCCACAAGTAAATCCACACCAGAAAAACAACAGCAAAGCACACTTGATTGACATTACGGACAAAATATTGATTGTTAGCTCGTGTGTCACCATGGAGATCGCTGCAGAAGAATGCTGAACGCCGGCCATAAATAATAGGCAATAAATTCCTTTAAGTATTAACAGGCTTGGTTAATTAGCAGCGTGCGATGTGACCGAGTTCAAAGGTAAAGCAGCGGAAAAGCGGGTCGTAGTTTGGTCGGTGAAGTTTTTTTTTTTTTTTTTTTTTTTCCTCCGACGAGAAATACGAGCACACGAGGCGAGGAGGGCTCCTGCTGGCAGTGCGGACGCAGCAGCTTGGAGGTGGACGCTCCGAGGCCCCGGCCTCACTCCGCATGTGTGTGCGTGCTGGGAAGAAGATTTGTCCCCCCGCCTCCCCTCCTGCTCTAATCCCGCTCTTTTGTTCTGGCCCACTTTTCAGATTCAAGGTGCTGGAAAAAAAAAAAAAAAAAAAAAGCCGAGACGGCAACGTTTTTTCGCCTCTCCAAAGTCTGTCTGGGCCGCCGCGCTTTACCTGCTGAGCGCAGAGATCCACCAAGCCTGAAGGAGTGTTGCTTTAACCCTGTCCCTAAGCACGCCTCTGGCCAGCACAAAAGCCATCTGGGGTGCGGCTGAGAGATTTAGCAACAAAATAACTCTTTCAATCTGCGCTCTGCGTGGTTCTGGCTGCGGGGCGTTGAGGTCGCCAATACCAAGACACATACTGGACCCTCCTCCTCCTCCTCCTCCTCCTCCCCATTTACCCACTCCTCGGTCCTTCTAATCCTGGCCTACATGACTGACTCCAACTGAAAGCCCCACACGCCAGAGGTGGGAGCCAAAAGCACTGCGAGAGTCAAAAAAAAAAGAAAAAAAGAAAAAAAAAAAAAGACCACCTGCTCATCAAACTAAATTGCACTCACTGAAGGCAGCGGAGGGAAAGAAAAGGAGGGGAGCAAGCGAGGAAAAAAAAATATATTGTAAGAATATAAAGAAAGACAAGTCAGTGCTCTCCCTCTGTGATCTTGGCAGACAAAAGAGCAAATTGCGTATCTGCGTCATGGCACCCGAGGGTCAAAATCGGCGCAGGGGCCCACTCAGCACTGTGTTGTGCGCGAGCATGTTGATATAGGTTCCATCACTTCCCAGAAGAGTCAGAGAGGTGCACGGGCCTACCTTTCAGCCTTTCATCTCGGCTCCTTTTGTGTTCCACTACACACACTTGTGTCTGTTGTCTCTCCCCCTCTATCGGGCGGAATTGACTGTTATTATTCCAAACAGCATTATCTTTATTAATGCCACAGGTCTCAGGACCGCGCACTCCCTCCGAGCCGGGGTCTGCGCGGAGCTGCAACCAATCTCCCTAGATAAAAGCTCAGCGGAGGGCCGCATGCGAGCCAGACAGCTCGGACGGGCCTTCATCCTCCCTCCTCGTTCTCAGAGCGAGGCATGGGCCCTACAAAGCCTCAGATATGGCTTTAATCTTGCCACTTTGAGTCAGGCGAACACAGACGGGCGGCTTTCCACGCGGCCATCGGGAGTCACTCGAGGTTTCGCCACAACAATCCGGGGAGCATTACTGCCCCGGTACGTTGCTGCAATTAACGTGGCAAATAATGCAGAAGTCCCGGAAAACAAAACATGAATCGGTGGCTGAGGGTGCCGTCCATTTGTGGCCTTCATTGTCGGCGGCTTGCGGGGAGCTCGGAGCCGAGGCCATTTCCCCCCCCCAAGCCGGCGGAGCATGACGAGTTATTTTAAAGGTGGTGTGGAGAGCTGACGTGTGGCCAGGCTCGGCCCGGCTGTGGCAGGGGTCTCGGCTTAGTGCCTCAAGCCCCTCGCTCCAGTGGTCACACAGCATCAGCTCCCGGCCCGAGCCCGGACACTGATTTATGGGACAGGGGCGGATTACCGTCAAACCAGCTATGAGGACCACCCAAATGGTGGCACAGGACGGCAGCCACACAAACATACGCGACACACACACACACACACACACCCCTCACGCTATGTGTACTTAAACATCCACGGCTGCGCTTATATGTACCTTTTCGCACACAGACAGAAAAAAAAAAATTCAATGCAGAGAAGCGTTGCTTTTTATTTTAAAAGTCTAAACTTTCTGGGAAAAAAACAAACATATATCATATTCTGTTTATGCACCATATCATCAGACCTACTTTCAAATAAGGCTAAACACACATATTTGTTAATTAGGTGTCTGTTTTTCAGGTTTTTCAGATATTTGTTTTGCTTTCATAAGTCATTTCATTGGTAAATATCTCTAAATTGCTCGCGGTGAAGCATAAGTAGCCTTCTAAATGTGGCAAAGGAAGGTGCCAATCTGTTCATCCAAAGTAATTTGATGTTCAGTGTGTTGCTCAGGGACACTTCGCAGGAGCTGGGGAACCCTCAGATTACTAGACAGCCACTCTACCACCTGAGCCATGCTGCCCAAATGGAAGTTTCCGCAAAAAAAAGTATTAAAAACTATTTATTTGAATCGAAGATGGACGGACGTCAACCCAAAACACACACACACAAAAAAGTTTGATATAGCCCAAACGGAATCTCGTGTCATTGGTTACTAAGGATGCAGCAGGTTGGGCGGTTATAGGAACGGCATCAATGACCCCACCCCAAATTATTGGATGTTCACTGTTGATTACCCCCAATGTTCCAAAAATGGCGTTTGGCGTAGGCCTTTCAAGGGGATTTGGATGCGCATACCTAATCCCTGCAAAACAAATATTGAGTTCTCATTACGATTCCATCCTGCGGTCGGGCATTTTCTCATGTTTGTTCGTACCCATCTGTGACGCAGGTGTTAACAAGTGCGGGAAAAGCAGACGGCGAAACGAATGCCGGGGAATTCGTAAAAGCATCGCTATCAAACGGAGCTAACGCGGTGTCGCCGCGCGGCTAGCCGAGGCTCAATGAGATGTGCCACCACGCGCCGGGGGGAGGGAGTGTGTGGGCCGCCCATGAGAAACGGCACATGTCATTTGCGATTGCTCCGTTAACCGATCAAGAGTTACGAGGGTGATTAGTCCAGCGTGAGGAACTCGTCCAGGTTTCCTCATTATCAGGAGAGCCAGCTTTTGCTCATCAGGGGTTCATACAAATCCAGAAGGATAAGCCCCATTGGAAGGGCTCAATCACATCGCGCAGAATTACCTCATCTCTCGCAAACTGTTTTTTTTTTTTTTTGCACAATGCGCGTTTTGAAGACTCAATTGTATGATTTCGTACATCGGCTCAATCGCGTCCAGCGCGAGAGTCTTCCGCGGAGTTACAGATGGAAACAGAAGCCAGGCACAATCCCTGGCTTTCATCAAGACAGTTGTAAATTCTCGGCAACGGGGCGACATTCAGCTTGATCACGGTGTTTTTCCATTTCCGTCCAGGACCATGCGGAGCTCGCCGAGCGCAGGAGGCAGCAAAGGAGGAAAAGCAGATATTTCTCCCTCCGCCAGCTGGATGAGCTGAACAATGAGCGTCAATGACAAATCGGACGTGGCGCATTATTTGGACAAACATTCACTTCATAAGGGGAGACAGGTAGGCAAACACTCACCTGCCCTGAGCTAATAACGTGTGTGGAGGCAAACACGCAAACACACTGCCCCATGCACACACTTGCCGGTCGATATGTTGAGACAATGGTGGGAACTGAACTGCGGGAGCCGCAACGAGGCCGCGGCAGAGTTTAATAACAAATGCCAGGTCACGCAGAGAGAGGCACGCTTAGTTTTTTTTTGAATATTTTGCAGGTATGTAAGTATGAGAAATATCCGGCCTGTGTAAAACATGGAAAACTGGTGCAGGACTCGGCACATTTGGTCTACCCTTAATCTGTTTAGGGTTTTCTTTAGTCACTGCACTGCAAAAACAAACAAATTGAGTGATTTTTTTTTTTTTTTTTTTTTTTTTTTTTTTAAAAAGGGAC
>CAAKHG010043299.1:0-10398 GCA_901007715.1 Dactylopterus volitans
TTTCTTTTAAGCCCCCAAAAAAAAAAAAAAAAAAAAAAAAAACCCTCTTATGGCTGTCATGTATTGTCATTTACAGACAAAGGTGTTCCCCCGCTGCAAGTCGGACATTATTCTTTCAAAATATCGCCATGGGGAAGAGTTTGGATTGAGGCGTTGGGAGATCTCGTAACGCGGCGGAAGAGAAGGCGAAGACATGGTCATCACTGATAGAAACACCAGCACCCCCGTCCCTAAAAAAGAGCCACAGAAGATGAAGAGGAGGAAGTCCCGCCCCCATGGCCTGCCCTCGCCGGCGCTCTGCTGCGCCTGTGGCCTGTGCATCATGCTGGCTGGACTGAACATCACCTTGGTGGGAGCTTTTGCCTTCAGCACACTGGTGCCTTCTGCCAACCCCCCGATCATCATCGGACCCATCCTCCTGCTGGTGGCCTTTACCTTTTTCGGGGCCTGCTGCGTGTGCAGCCGCCTGCCCCCTCCCCACAGCTCACGCAGGTCTAAGGTGGGCGGCAGGGGCATGGGCTTGATGGGACACGGCGGACTGGCTGGGGGAGCAGCGTTCGAAATAGAGACCAGCGAGCACACGCTGCAGGATACTACGGCTGTGCAGCTCAGCCCCACATCCTCCCCTGGATCATCCAGGGCATCCAGCCCAGAAAAAGAGGCCCCTGATGCAACCCTACCAGGGACCTGCAAACTCTTCACCATGGAGACCAACGGCCCTTCCTCTGTTTCCGCCACCGCAGTCTACTCAGCCTCCACAGCGGCGGGAGGGGAGGTGAGGCTAAGCCTGCCACGTGAAGAAGTGGTCACCTAGCAGACCAGAGACTGTTTCAAAGCCAGAGTGCTTGCGGTGTATATACGTAACCTTCTGGGCTGAGGGCTTACTGAGTGTGATTATGTCCTCTCGTTTTCATAGTGCCATATTTCTGGTTGTAAAGTTGTCAGCAGTGTGCTTTTGATTTTTCTCTCGCTGTGCAGCCAACTGGTAATTAGCATGCAAAATTAATGAACCATCCAAGTTTTTGTGGATCATAGGTTTTGGAATTCAAATTCCTACCTCCCTCTCTCTCCCTGTCTCTCTCTCTCTCTTTCTTACTCGCTCTCTCTTTTTCTGTCTGTCGCTCTCTCTCTCTCTTTCTCTCTCTCTTTTCGTCTCTCGTGCTGTTTTTGCTGCAGCCCTTTGTTTTGAATGTGGGGCATCATGAACACACTTCATGTGGAAATCCAACTAAGTGTCCGAAGCGTTCCTCTTTCACTGTTGCTCCGGTTTGTGGAAAGCTCACCCTTCAGCAGTGATTTGAGAGGGCTCACCCGAATGAATTTGATTGTTGATTTGTACTGAAATGTTCAAGGATTAAACACGAAAGGTCAGCTCGTGAAAAGAAGTTTTGAAACGTGCGAGTACTTTTGCGGCGACGTTTGGCATTTTCGACGTCAGTCTCGGCGCTGAACTGGTCTTGGGGCATAAAATGCTATAGGTTGCTGGGCTCCCAAAGCAATATTCCCTCACCTGAGATTAGAGTCTTGGTATTAAGAGTCATTTTGATGAGTAAATTTGTTTACCACTACTTTAATGCCATACATATTTTACAAACAGTGGTGCGCTACAGCATACTAACATGCAACTGTGTACAATAATGGATCCCGTAGGCATTTGACAGTGCCCCGCCATTAACACTGTGAGTATATAATTTCAGCCCACAATCACAGACAAGCAACTAGACTCAATTTCGTGGGATTCGTGAGCTCCTCGGTAATTCTTACGCCATGTAATGCAGTTTATGGATCCATTTGGAGGAGCGACGTAGCAGGCTTCTAGGCATGCGATTGCTCGATGATTCATCACATCGCCGCTGGATTTACAGCAGGGGTCAACAAAGGGAAAGAAGAGCACGTTTATGCATACATTCGCTTTTTTGTTTTGTTTTGTTTTGTTTTTCCCACAGGTCTGACAAGACAAACCCACTCAGCAGAGGAAAACCCTCAACCGGACACACAACACTACACACAACACAGTAAGGGCACGCCAAGAAGTTGTTTAACCGAGTTTAGATATTGAGATTGCATTAAAAAAAAAAAATGTATCAGCTCCCCCATCACTGTGTGATGTCTTCTTGTCAGTCGCACGCTTGCTGGCTGAAAGAGACATTTTGATTTCCTGCGAAAGGAAAGTTGCCTTAGATTGAGATATCAGGATCAAACTAACGAGGGCTATTTTACAGTAAAAGTGCACAATAGCATTTTCTTCAGAAAGCCTTTGTTTGATTCTGTTTATTCCATATTGTTGGGGAAGCCCCAAAAACTTTTCATTGTTTGTTGGATATAATGCATGCATATGGCTTAAATAGTGCATCTTTGAGGTTTATATGAAGTAGCAGCTATCTGATATACAGTCACTGACCCGAGCGTTTCCTTACACAGTGTTATTGTATATTGTTTGTGACACAGCTCCTCAAACGGACCCGTTTCTCTGTGCACGCTCGCACTCGCGGCAAGCTTCATTTTGCATGTTCAGAGAATGGAATTGTGGAAATGCAAACACCCTGTTGTGAACCGTTGATGTTTTCCGTGCATTTTAGTTTCTGTAGCACTTACAACAAGACGAGATCTGTAAAGGATAGAATATTTTTGCGAAGATTATAATTTGTTCATTTTGAAAGTGACCAATCAAAAATGTGATTGAATATATAAATAAAAAGGCTCTTTCAGTAGAAAGCGAGGGTGCTCGTTATGTGTGTGAGAGGCAGGACACCGTGTTCTTGATAAACTGGGTTTTGTGTCATCATGTTGTGAAATGAACAAAATGCCCCGCTGGATTTGGATGTTAAGATGTTCAGTGTGATCATGTTAGGATGAAAGTTGCGTCTTTGGGTGTGATGTGGTTTACAAGGATTATTTATTCCCAGATTCATGAATACGGGAGACAATTGACTTTTATTTTCACTATCATCTGTTTTTGATATAAAATGTGATAAAATGATCAAAAATAACTAACAAAATTTCCGGGTGAGGGTTACCCCAATCCAGGGGTAAAAAAAAAAAATGCATGCTTTGCCCAACAACCAGCTCAAAACCGGCATTTGATATCAATGATTACAAAAATAACTGGAGAAATGAAGTTGAACCAAGGAGGAAGAGAGAGGAAAACCTTCAGACTGCGAAAACACACTCGCCGAAAATAGAAGCCTTGGCAAAAACAAACGAGACGAATGTTGAATGTGACACGCTGCTCGACGGCTCTGCTATTAGCAAACTATTAACAGAGCATTAGCGAGGCCACAGGTCCAGATGGTATCTCTGTTCTTCTATTAAGAACATGTGCAGATGAATTGCCACCCACCTGGTGCCCCATTTTCCGTACGTCCCTATTCTCGCACAATGGGAGAGGGCAATCATCAGCCCCGTCTCTAAAAGGCCATGCCCACAGGTGAATAATGACTTTAGACCAGCTCTCATCTCTTCTGATGCCGCGTATGCAGAAGCTCACAGTGAGGAAACCACAGCCGGCTGTAGGCCCACAACAGTTTGTGTATGTGCAACTGATGACGCAAGCAGCACTTTGCTGGTGACTAACCATCTCAAGATTCAGTTCTCAACCCCTCCTTCATTAAGTGGCACTGCTCATTTCTTGCCAATCACACCCAACAGGCCAGGGCGAACAGGACCCTGCTGAACCCTGGACCGTCAGCACCAGGGTCACCCAGGAAATCCATCAGTCCCGTCCAGCCTGGACACCAGTTGAACATGCGCATGCAGCTCTGCTAGCATTTTACAGGCCTCCTGACATCACAGCCATCCTGGGTCTGATGTCCAACCTACCACATGTATATAAATGTGTGATTCGGAGAGACACCTCCACATCATTGACACTGACAGAGCAGAGATGCGGAGCTACTAAGCCGTACAGCATCCTTTGGTGCAGCATCTCAGCCAGTTCGGAGCCCAGATGGGGCAGCCAGAAAAAAAACATGTTGTCTTTGATGGAACAATCACAAACTGGCTCCCACACCCATTTCCTCCATCCCAAGTACCAGCATCCTCTCCGAATGAAGGCCCAACCTCTTTAGGAACACCCCCTCCAACTAAATGTTGTCCCTCACCTGCACGCGGATCAAAGCGTCAGCCGACTGAACGAGAACTCCTCTGTGCATCAAGACCGAGCAACGCAGAGGTTGTTTTTTAAGATTTACATAACCCATGTATATTTCATGATAACTCTTTGTTGATGACATTGATTAACTCTCGTTAAGATGATTACAGGTGTGCTGTCAGATAAGCCACATGCAATGTGCTGGTCAGTCTGTGCAGGTATTGTGTCTATGTTTTATGTGTGTGTGCTTGTGTATGGTCGGCAGTCTGTGCACATTCATGCAATGTGATATTTCAGATTTCCTTTGGGACAATAAAGGCTATCTTATCTATCTTATTTTAGATTTAATTTGGAGTTCTGGAGTCAAACAGGGGGAAAAAAAGCTTCAGATCTTCACATCCGAGTAGCTGAGCAACAAACTGTTATGAAAGATCATGAAAATTGTTGGAATCTATTCTTCTGTCCGTCAAAAAAAAAATGGTGTCGCTTCAAGTCTTATTATCTGAGCAAGAGAGAGGAGAATGCAGTGTTTTAACTATAGACTGTAAAATGGCTGTAACCCATTTTACACTGGTCAGTTCAAGTTCCATCTGGTTTTGGTAGCTTTTTTTTTTTTTATGTGCAATGTCAAACACACTGCCCCCAGAGGGCGCCACAGCCACATGAATAGCCTCCGCTGAGTTACATAAAACCCAATAGGTGTCAGTAGATCATAACAAACCTCCGATGGCTTTTGTTTGAGGCTGTCAGGGAACAAATTGTGCAGTTGTGAGGTGAATTTGATTGCATTGCAAATTGCAAGGATTATTGGCAAATAAAAATGTGAGATGTTATCTGGAAGATAAGCTGCCTTATATACGTATCAGTAGAATCAAACGTATCGCGTCGTCTGTAAGATTGGTAATCACTTCTTATAGACATGGCACTCAATTGTGTTTGGTAATCTCTGCTGATAGCACCAATTGCATCAGTGTGAGTATCACTGAATATCCAGGTTGCTGATAAAGCTCCCTCGAGCTGTTGAAATTATGAAGACGCAAATCTGGGGTGTCCTACTTTCCGAGGCATCTCAAATAAGGGGTGGATTCTCTTTGTGTGCAAAATCCGACGTTGACTGACTTTCAAATTGGATTTTTGAAGAAAGATTACATTTTAATTGGCTGTGTGAGTTTTACATCTGCAGAGTTACAGAGGGATTTCAATGCCTTCATTTACCGGGGTGTGTGGAGGTAAATAGAGTTCACCATTAATCTCTTTTTAAACCAACACAGTTGTGTCTGGCCCATTTTGCTAGTGTTTACTATTTATTCCAGATACATATATACATTTACACTAAGGGTAAGAGCAAAAAAAAAAAAAAAGTAGTTTGAGGCAGCAGATGGTGGGTTGAGGCACTGGTCACTGTTGCTGGATGAGCCAGGTGGGGAGCTAAGCCAAGAGACTGAGCCTGTCACAAACCAGCTTCATATAATGAGATTTTCTGCAACAAAACATGCACTTGGAAGAGGAAATATTTAGGGAAAACATGGATATTTCTGAGCCACTATTCCTCTCGCTGCCCTGCTTCCCCACTTTTGCTTGTAGGTTGATGCTGTGTTACACAAAACACCCCTGAGACTGCTGTCAGATTTGACTGCTGCTTACGTCCTCTGCCTACTGGCCTTGACTGAAGAGCCTCATAAAACATGTTCAGTGTTTCGCTTGCTGCAGGCCCAAGACACAAAAGATTTACTGCCTGTAGGAAGTAAGCAGGTTTGCAGGTAGCTGCAGCAGTGAGAGTGTCTACAAGTTTACAGTTCTGCTGAGCAAAGCTCCGGGAGCAGGGTCACGCCTTACCACTGCGGTTTAGCTTACCCGCCACAAAAAAAAAGAGATCAAATGGAGCTCACCCTCTGCCCTTTGAACCTGCCTGTGTTCTCACCTTGCTTTTAAAACACATTTTATAATCCAATTACGTGAGACAAACGTTTAGTGTCTGCTAAAGACCGTCGAAAGTCCATTTTTCCTGCTGTCTTTCCTTTCTGGTGATGGCCAAATGCATGTTTACAATCCCACTGAGTATGCAGTGCCGACTTCCTTATTGGCAAGTTATTTGTTATGCCACATAAACTCTAAAAGCAAACAATCTTTTTGCGTCAGAAAAACAACATGTGCAAGAGTGGTGCAAGCGTGCCATAGACAAGAAGTAGTCGATGCTGAAACTCCTGTTTGCCTCTGTCGTAATCTTGTATTTGCATGTTGCATCCATATTAAAGGCTTGCTGGGGACATTTGCATGATCAGCAGGCTTCTTTTAGCATCACAGTGAGTTACAAAACCACTGACGAGGCTGCTGGTATGTCAAACATTATCATACATATCCACATTATTGCACATTCTCTGTCTGTTGACATCCCCGGGCAGATTGCACATTGCTCCTGAAGCAGCGATGATTGCTGCAGCTGATTGATCAGGCCGCCGAGGTGTAGTGAAAACAACTGAAAATAGCTGCAAATTTGAGGTGCGAGTTTGTCAAACATCGATGAGCATCAGATGCGGCTCTCTCACACACACACACACACACACGCACGCACGCATGCACGCACGCACGCACGCACACGCACACACACACACACACACACACACACACACACACACACACACACACACACACACACACGCACACTTACACCTGCAATCACAAACATCCCATCCGCTCTAAACCGGAGCGTGGCGGATCCTGATGCTTTGCTCATGCGGTCCTGTGTGTGAGAACACTCTCAGTTGAATGAGTCGGCAGGGGAGGGGGATGGAGAGTGTAATCAAGCTGAAAAGATTAGGGCAAGACGAGCTGCTGAGGATCTATGAGAGCAGACACTGGTTATATAACCCCAACCCAGTTTACTCTGCTTCCAAAGACAGACTGGGGAGGGGGGTTCTGCTTAACTGGGGTGAATCTTTGTGTGTACATTGAAATGAACGAGGCCATTGGTTATCTGTGTGCATTGTTGGTTCGAATGACTGTGGGTGTCAAATTCTTTCTTTTCCATCACACTGATTCTCGAGGCCAAAAAAGAAGGCGACAGACTGCTTTGACAGAATAAGAGTGCAGGGACAGATGCGAATGACTTTGTGGTTGTTAGGTAAGTTTCCAGCTCAGGTCATTGGCTCATTATACCGGCGAGAACAACATCACGGATCTGCCCCGAAACCTTTGCAGGTAAAGCTCAACGTTGGAGGGCCTAGATTTGAAGACATAAAATGATCAGAAAAACAAACAAACAAAAGAAAAAAAACCTAACACGGCTAGTTGACCACACTCAGCACTTGTGTCTTGCTGGCTGTGATGCATTTGTTCATGTTGCCGTGCGGAGGTAGGCCTCGCAGCTTTTTCTTGACGCAGAAAGGGGGCTGACATGGGGGAGAAATCCCCTCAAATGTTGGGGTGGTGTGGTGGGGGCGGCGGCGGTAAAGATATAGCATATTTTGATCAAAACCAATGTGGGTGCCCGTAGTAGTGCTGCAGTGCTCTGCATACCAATGCCTGCTGACAATGAGTCCCTTGCCTTTCTTAACTCCTCCATTCACCCTCAGTAAATGGCAGTTTATTCAAGTGGCTGGACTGTTGCATAACCTCGCTTTTCACGAGTCTATATATGGGCCCTGGGAGAAGGAAACATACACAGCAAGCGCACAGAAAGAGAGGACACCAATGCAGTTCCGGGAAAATATAAAAGGTCCGGTTGATGGTCGTGTGAACAGTCTTAACGCAGGCGCGGCTAGATCAATCACTCTTTCCTATAACCCGCCATTAAAGCCGATCGGTCTTGCTTTCAGCTGCCCCAGTGAAGCTCAGCTGCCCATGTTCTCTGTGTGGAGAGTTGAGCCTGCTTCTCCTCAAAGTCTTTGACCTGTTCTCCGAATTTTGTCCAACCACATGCGATCGATTTGTTTATGAAAACCAATCCATGCACAGCCTTAAAATAGAACCCTCGTGTTTCAGTGTTTAAAGGTGATCACTCGTCAAATATTCAACTGGGAATACCAAACATGTTGTGCAAGGACTTTGTGGTAAACTTGCATGTGAATTCTGCCGCAGGATGACTCCTGCGTCCCGGGAGTCATGTCAGGTTGCTGTGGAAAATGACCATCTTGCTATGGATTATGTCGGATGTGACAGCAGCATGCTATGGTTACAGAACAAAATGAGCCAACTGCATACTGTACTGGGATGTCCTGGGGTGCTGAGGGGTTGGTAAACAACCTGTTGTACCGATGGACTCCAGCAGAGGTCCCTGTTTTTAAGGAAACGCAGGCACAATAAATGAACAGTTTTCCACAGCAGACTTCTTCCCTACTTCCCTGCTCCATATAGAGACTGCCATAACTCTGAAATTCAGCACTGGACTGACATCAACCGCTTTCCTTAACGTCTCACCGCACCACAGAGTTCTGAACGTAAGGATTATTCATTGATAAGAAAATGACTTTTACTCAGTTTTATGTGGAGTAGTTCAGCTAAAGAAAACCTGTGGTGTGCTCTTGTGTGGCCCTTTGACGTAAGGTCAATATTCTGTCATCACAATGGAGTGCAAATAGCCGCTTATTCCTTGCCCGATATGCCACTTGTGGTTTTATAATTCCATGATAACAGCCTGCAATGTAGGTCGTTTCACTACATGATTAGCAGTTTTACCTGTGCGCTGCCAGTGAGCCACTCATATATTCCATGGAATAACAATGATTTGGAATGAGTGACATTTGAGGAATGACCTGTGATTTACAGGTATACAGCAAGTATCCTTTAAACAGATAATGACAGGCTGATGTTTGGAGTGCATGATGGAGTACCCACCGCATAAAACACCACCAACGGCCACCAAAGTGACTCAAAGTCCTTTTCCTGTTAGAAGAAAAGGCCTGATTTAGCGGTTCTCTAGTGGATACTGGCCACCTGTGGAGGAGAGGAAGCCCTCCTTGCAGTCCATCCATCAGGCCCGTTCTTTCACAAACAGTTTGCCATGGAAGCCTCCACCGGCACACACGGCCCTTTGGGGATGACCGGTCTGTGTCAGCACTCATTACCATCCACCGTCTTACTGGACGCCTCTTCCAGGAGTCCTTTAGAGAGAAATAAAAGAGAGATGCTTTACACTTTAATGACTTTCCCACAGTGGCTCTCCAACACAACAGCTCCCCTTAAATTGCTGTGGCCTGGCTGAGACTCGAGGAGAGTCCCCACTGCTTAACAGAGGAAGGGAAATACTGAGCACACTGTCTGTCCACTCTGCAAGGCCAGCCAACGGGGGGGAATAATCAGGTCTTTATGTGGCATGGGGCCTACAGGGGACAGCCTCTGTATTGTCCCAACAGCCCCCTCCCTCACCCTCGTTTGATTGTTCCTCTAGATCCAATGCATGGTCACGTTGTGGCACCCCCGCGACCCAACACGGATTTGTGAATATACTTCCCAAAACATGCCCTGATCCATCAGCCAGTGGATGTCCAGTATAAGGCAAACAGACGAGGCAGCGTGTTCTCTTTAATGACATTTAATGATTTGGTATCTTACCAAGTGGTTGTTGCTGTTTAGGTCTTCTGTGGGCAGGTTTATGTAAGTAAATGCGCTGTGGTTTAAGGGCCTGCCTATTGTCACATGGCCATTGTCTCCTTCCAAAAGAAAAAGCCATGTAAAGGTTATTCTGTTACGCTGGAGTTGACTCTTGACTGCTGAACGGATGGACGATAGCTGAAATATGACGCCAGCAGTGAAACCGTGGACTGATAAACACCTTTCTGCTTAATGGAAAGGGTCATGTTCGCACAAACTTAATGCACAATCCACGTCAGCTCCACAACACTGAAGATAAACGTCGACTTCAAAGCCAGTTACATAACCCATGAGATGCATGAAGTGGAGCGCTGAGCAGACTTGGGTCTTTTCTCTAACTTTAATCTCCAGGAACTTAATACAAATAGATTATCGCATTGCTGCTATCGGTATTTTTTGTGTGTTATTAAGACGTGTTGAGTCCATGGGCAGTGTTTGTTCTGATCTGTAACTTCGATAAAAAGCACTATGCAATGTCAGCCAGAATAACCCCAGAAACCCAGTACAGGCAGCGGGGCACTCTTGGAAGCACATACCATCGCTATTCTCCATGTAATATTTCCGGAGCAAAATATTTGGATCCGGTCCAACATTTAATATGCTGTCTGTTCTGCCAATCTTCATCCCACTACCAAGTTTAATGAAAAATGGGCCGGTAGTTTTTCTTGTGTGTGTGTGTGTGTGTGTGTGAGGTTCCTGGTCTCGGATTGCGGATGGCT
>CAAKHG010043299.1:19561-62195 GCA_901007715.1 Dactylopterus volitans
GAGGTTGAGTGAAACTTTAAAACCATTATTATAACAAATGTACACTAATGTAAATGCACTGATTAGAGCAACCATCTCTCGCTGTGATGATTTAGAATACCATTTTTTTTTTAAATCGTCTCGGTGAAATTCAGTATGTGCCTGCGTTCCTGTTAATTATATCTACTTAAATATAGTGTCAGTGTTTGCAGTCATGTCCTTTGATGTACATCTAATGATATTCCATGGCAATGTGAGTGGAAAGCATGTTTATTTTTAAAAATGTGCAAAATGCAGATTGTGTCCTAGTAAAGACGTGTCCAGCAACTATTGTTGAAAGTTTTTGAGATGTCCTGGTGTCAGAGCAACAAACTAACAGGTGGAAAAACATCTGCCGGAGGGTGGCTTGCATTCCCAAATCTGAAGTGTTTAAGTACAAACAGTGTCAGTGTCACGTTGTCAAACAGACAAATATATGTATATATATATATATAAAGGGGAAGAAATAGTTAATTATTGCATTATAAGTTTGATAGAACAATTAGAGTACTTTATCAAAAGCACAGCGCTGTGTGTCCCAGTTTTGTTTGACCGGGTAAACATCCGTGGGAGAGATTGTGGTCCGCCTATTCACGCTATAATCTCAGTTGTTTCACCTTGTGGCTGACGTAAGTCGTCTTGCCGAGACAGCTGCTCTGCCTGGCTTTATACAATGTGATATTTCTTTATTTACCCAGTAGAGTGTCCCAAGTCTGCACAGAATGTCCAAAGAACCCCTCAAGGTTAGATCTCGAAGGCGGAGATGTGAGAGAACGGTCCATGACCGTTTTTCTCTGGACTTATAGATCTAAGAGACAAAAAACTCAAGGTTTTTTTTTTTTTTATATCGCAACTTTCATCCAAACATGCAGCCTAATGTGCTTCACAATACAGGATTGGAGGTGTGTAATGTCTGTTTTCTTTGTTTTAGTTAACACTCGAGTGGCAGCATTCTTGCCCTTTTGGGCCAACCCTTAAAATGGAATTGCAATAGTCTCAATGGCCTGAAAGGAAAATATGACTGAGAATTTTAGCATCTTTAATGATGTCAAACTGACTTAAAATTTAGATCGGAGTCTAAACTAACTCCCAAATTAGTGATTTGTGTTTTCATGTGTATCTTTGGTAATCTCTTGCTTCTTTTGGTCCTATCAAACAAATTTCAGTTGTTTTTTTTTTCTTTGATTTTAAGACGTTTTTAGCATCCGTCTATTAATGTTAGTGAGTCATACAAAGACATCCAGCAGTATACTAGGGTCATTTCGTAAAAGGGAAATGTGCAATTGTGTATCATCAGCTGCAAACAATTCTTGACATGGTGATGATTAATAATTTTTCCAAGCATGCAGTTACATAATGAAAATGAATCTGGACCACTGATTCCTGACCAAATTTGCAAGACAGACAGATAAGAAGTCACAGTGACCTTAACTCATGACCTGTAACTACTGAAATTTAGTCAGATTATTCTTAAACTAGAATTCATATTTGTGCCAAGTTTGAAGACTTTCCCTTGATGGTGCATTCAAAAGAATGGTACGGACATAATAGACATAATGGATAACACAAAAACATAATGCCTCAGGTAATTTCTATTGCATATAAAGAGGTTCTGCGTTGAGATTTGAGATTTTGTCATGTTAATTTTCAGTTGGTGCAGGAGCAACTGTATTCAATGAAAATCTTAATTCAGCAGGAAAATCATCGACGTGGTATCAAAAAAAAACACAGAAATGATCAGAGACGAAGATTCTGGCAATGGATGACACGTCCACGTGCAAAACTCTGGTAACAACCAAGCACCGTGCACACGGAGCCAGATCCAGACGCGCAATGAGGTCCGAGAAATCTTGAGTCCATGCGTTAGTGTTGTTGTAAGCATGAAAATTAAAATCTCCAACTAAAAAGAATTTTCTCACGACTGGTAAGAAAAACAGGCTTAAAATAATAAAACTCAAACAAAAGGCTACTTCCGTGTTTGGCAGAGGCAGTGCCAGTGAGTACAGGCCATCAGGCAATTAATATCATAGCAAAGTATTGAAATGTTAAAAAAAATTACCAAAAATTGAATGTAGGGGAAACTACTGGAAGAGGAAGAGGCACTGGGAGAAACAGCTTCCCAGAATGAGCTTTGTTATTACAGTAGGGTTGACAGTTAAGTAGATGATATCAAGGAAGTCACGGCAATCTTTTTCTGCCGGTAAAGATAGTTCTCAACTTTGAAGACTTTTTTTTCTCGTCAAGGTGAAACAATGTCATTTTAACGCGTGCAGCTGTGTGGGGGCAGCATTGCCAATTAATGCGGGAACATAAAGAAGCCCTGAGCACAACAGAAAACTGCATTTCTGCAAGCAAACAATTGCTCAAATTATTTGTCATGATCAAACCGGTCAAAAGCTGGCAAAAAAAAGAGAACACACACAGTATCGGGTGCTAAGAAGACTGGTAACCAGGGGACATATCACTTTAAAGCTGTTATATAAAATCTGAGGGCGAGCGGCATCCTGACTACAACTCACGCTGTCGAAACAACTTTTCACACGGCGGCCGTTGCCCCCACACATGCGCTGACACATGTTTTTCAGCTCCAGACAGGACTGGACATGCATCTGTCCAATCACTGGCCTCTCAGGGTCCTGCTGCACCCAAACTGCTTCATGACCTCCCTAAAACCTCTGCCCTGCGCAGCAGTGATCCTATTATCCTGAACAGGTTGTAGACGGACAGCAAGAACACAGCCTTATGGGGAAATGCGTCATTCCCGTCTGGTGTGCATCACTCTGTTTTCATCACTGGACGTGGATTAGAGGAAAATTGATTTGCCGCGATGACAATCCCTCAGTGTAACGACACATCGGTTTTTTTGTTCTTTGCTCCTACTTCTCTCATTTTAGCCCACTTGTTGTGCTTCGGTCAAGGCTGGCAGCAGTGTGTGTGTGTTGGATGTACTAAGGAAAATAAGGGATTTGTTGGGATTAGGCCTTTGCGACAGACTAATGGCAGTGAGAAACTTGCTGTGGCACCATCAGATACATGATCAGCCTTTAATCTTACAGGAGCTCAAACGGGTGCGGGGGGGGATGGCAAGGGCACTGCTTTCGCGTAATCATTTTTAAATCTCTGTGTCAGAGCGAGGCCTTTAAGTTGAGTGATTTATCAGCAGTTGTTGCCCATCTTTACATACCCAGAATATAAAGACTTCTGTCACTGAATTAAACAATGAGATAAGTATTACACAGGCAGATTTTGGGAATCCAAGTGAACCGGCATGACGGGCTCGGCATACCGGCTCGTCTTTGCACGCACGCGTGTGTGTGTTTGAATTTGTGACGACTGCGCCTTTGTCTGAGATGGCAAGCCAGCCGTGACCTGCTGTTGGCCATTGTAAAACCTCAAAAACAGGCTCAATTTCTTTGTCTTCAATCATGGCGGGAGCGAAAAATAGAGACTGAGCTTGCACACGACCCTACTGACTAGGACTGAGAACAAGCACAAGAAATTAAAAAAGAAATATGATTTTTGTTTCAAATGAATGGAAATGATTACGTACATGACTCACGGAAATATGTTGTTACGATTTAGTAAAGGAGAAATGTCTTTTTTTCTAGAGTGGGCACCAATCAGCACAGCAGCACACCTGCCTTATCACTAATCACTAGATAGATAGATAGATAGATAGATAGATAGATAGATAGATAGATAGATAGATAGATAGATAGATAGATAGATAGATAGATAGATAGATAGATAGATAGATAGACAAGAGCAATTTAAATATCAGGTAGACCAATGTTGATTTGGTTGTTATTGCAAGAGTTGTATTCTGTGTGTGTGTGTGTGTGTGTGTGTGTGTGTGTGTGTGTGCGTGTTTCTGTGTGTGTGTGTGGGTGTGTGTGTGCGAGAGCTGATCAGGATTGGCGCTCTCCTGCTGCTGATCCTCCTCCTCCCCGCCTCTGGCCTTCTATCACCTCTCCTCCCCCCAAGTGAGGAGTTGTACAGCCTCCTCAGGAAGTACAGTCTGCTCCGGCCCTTCCTATACAGGTGGTCGGTGTTGGCCTTCCAGTCCAGCCTGTTGTCCAGCCAAGCCCAAGGTACTTGTCGGGGTCTACAGCCTCTATATCAACTCCCTCAATCTGGACTGGTCGCGGTCCTGCTCTGGATTTCCCAAAGTCTATGACCAGCACCTTAGTCTTTGCTGTGTTGCGGTACAGATGGTTTGGGTGGCACCAGACAGCAAAGTCCCTCACCAGACGCCTATACTCCTCCTCTCGGTTGTCCCTTACACACCCATCGATGGCCGTGTCATCCGCAAGCTTCTGAATGTGGCACAGCTCAGAGTTGTGGCAGAGGTCCGAGGTGTGCAGGGTGACGAGAAGAAGGGCCAGCACCGTCCCCTGGGGTGCTCCAGGGCTGCTCCATGGGTTCCTTATTACAGTATCAGACAACCTGACATACTGTGGCCTGTCGGTGAGGAAACTGGAGATCCAGGCAACCAGGCGGATCCCGGTCAGCTTCTCCTGCAGCATAAGGGGCCGCATGTTGTTAAAGGCACTCGAGCTCAGTTCGGCCTCAATGCCCCTCAGACATCACCTTGATAAATTGCTTCAACTTGTGGAATGTTCAATGGCAGATAATTGTCTATAGCTAATTGGAGACAAAACAGAAGCGAAGGTTTCAAAACAAACTCAAGTCAGTTTGATTTGTATAGCCCAGAATCACAATTCACATTGCCTCAGTGGACTTAACAATCTTAACAGTGAGTGACATCCTCTGTTGTTGGATGCTTGATTCACATGGAGAAAACTTCAGAAAGGACATTTCAATAAGGAGAAATAGGAATAAGCCTAAGGAAGAGTCACCGAGGAGGATGGCTCTCATAGGACGGACAGACGCGCGGTAGATTTTGCATGCACAGAGATTAAAGGATTCACAGATAACAATGAGAGCATCACTGATAAAGAAGGACAATGCAGAAGAGAATGGGTCAAAGTCAACAGCTGAGTAGCACGAGGTGTCCTTACGCAGCACCTACACCAAAACATTTCATCCACTGGCTGGTGACCGGGTTGAGGACAGGCGTTAGACGTTAGAGGAGAATCCTGACATGCGCATTTATTGACAACCACACATACAGCGTATGGAATGTAAAACTTGGATGAGCGATGATCCATGAGGAGGGTCTGAGGGGGAACCGATCCAGATGCAGCGTCTGAATGGGGCGAAGGCAGCAGCTGATGGTCCAACACATACCAGCCTATCAAGATAGTGGGAGGGATGGGTGAAGATAAGGGCAGAGAGAAACACGGCATGCAGGCTGACAGAAACAGAAACAGAAACAGAAGAAGACAAGTTAGAAAAGCGCATGCAATGATTAACAGAGCGAATCTGACCAATAACAAGAAATCGATTCCACTACTACTACCACGACTAATGACAATGATGATAATAGCAATAATAACAATAATAATAATAATGTATTGAAATGAGATTGGTGCATCATGGGAAATCCCTCAGGAGTCCACGCTAACTATGGGTTGGTTCAAGACAAGCCTAAGCCAGCCCCAACTGTAACTGTAAGCTTTGTCGAAAAGGGAAAAGTCTGAAGCCCACAGCGAAATGCGGAGATGGCGTCATCCTGCTAGCTGGAAGTTCTGCCTCCCGTTCTATGTTTGGAAACTCGAGGAACCAGATGTAGACCTGAACTCTGGGCACACAGTGTTCCAGTAGATCTTTGAAATTTGATAGCACATGGCAATTAAGAGCTTTGTGGGCGAGGGGAGGATTTTGAATTTTACAGATAGCCAATGAAGTGACTGAAATGGGAGAAACATTATCGCTTTTCATAGTTGCTGTCAGCAAGTACACACGGAAGTACATTCTGAACCAGCTGAGGAGTTTCTCGTGCAACCTCAATGTAAAGAATTGCAAGTATTCAGCCTGGAAGTAGCAAATGCATGAACTACTTTTTCTCTGTCTTCTCGAGAAAGGTGGTTTCTCAGGTTCCTTAATGTGGTGCTGGAGGCCAGCAGTGCCTTCTGGGGAAGCTATCTCAATGAATAACTTGTCTCTGGGGTGTTTGTACAATCCCTTCAGATCTGTCTGGGTGTAAGTACAGAAAATTATCCAGACACGTTTGTAGTTTGGCTGGCTGCCTGACTTCATGCAGTTTCAGTGATGTGCGTCCCAACCGTTCTTACGAAAGTGATGGAATATCTCGGCTCCTTATCCTCCCCTGTCAAAGCTGCCCCACATAATTTGCAATGTTTTTATGAGTCAGGCAATGTGTCTTAACCAGCAGGTTCATTGTTAAGTTGGTTCTTGATTTTACCGCCTGGGAGCACAGCTGAACTCAGACCAAGATTCAGACTGCACCAAGACGCCAGTTGGAAATAATCATTCTTGCGTTTACCTCCTCTCGGCTACACTACAGCAAATCTCTTTTTTACCTGTCTCAGTCGGACCTCTATAAATCCCTCGCAGTTGGTTCAAAAGACACGTTACGCCAGTCCTCGCGTCCTTACGCGGGCCGCCCATCGAATTCAGAATCCAGTTCAAGATCCTGGTAATCACGTTCGGAGCCCTGCATGGTCAGGCCTAGCCAGCCTACGTAAGCCAGCTGGTGCTTCCATCCACTGGAAGTCGGACTCATAGGTCCACAAATCAGAGACTGCTACCTGTCCTGTGACACGTGGGAAAACAAGGGAGAACGTTCTTTGGAGGCAGTCACTCCCACACTTTGGAACTCTCTCCCATTGGAATTACACTCTTTGCATACAATTGTCACTTTTAAAAATCAGCTAAAGGCCTATTTACTTAGACATGCCGTTATTTAATAATTTGTTTCCATTGTTTGAGTCGGTCGTTTTAGTTAGGTTGATATATACATAAACTTACTATGACTTGTGTTAGTCATAGCATGCTGATAAATTGGAAAGAAATTCAACGGGAGTTTTTCAGTAAACTGACAACTATCATTCACTTTAAATTCGCTGAAAAAACCCCAAAAACAATTTTCAGACAAAACTGAAACAGATGTGTTTTAACATGTGGTGAAAAGACTTGGTTGTCGAGTGACACCCTTCATGTTTCTGGCTGTCAGGATATTCACATTATCATTTGTGGTCATTAATCCACTGTACCCACTGCAGTTGTTCACCAAAATGCAATTGCTAACAGCTAGCTGTAACTCAAACAGGTTAAGACATGAGATGCACTTAACATTTTGAATTAGAAGAATTGAACGAAACTGAAACGCAGTTAAAATGTTTAAAAATGAAAAGAAACAATCTGGCCAAAATGCAATGAGGACAAAAACGATAACATGCATACGGGCATAAAATTAATGACAAGCTGAGGGAAGGAAAGTGAAATTATATTTAAATCATATCATTAGCCAGACTAAACATGTATGTTTCAATATCATCATAAATGCGTCGGTAGCCTTCAAAATGCAAATGGCTCATTTTTGCCAGTCATTATCATGATGAACTTTCAAAGCCTTTAACAATACAAATTCATGTCATACGCCTCACCCACTCACCTTGACGTAACATTTTTACGTAACATTACTTGTATCTGCAGCCTGCTGCGCCAACTCAAATAACATTAAGATTACTCATAGTATCAAGTATAATCTGCTCTATTTTCCATGTGACCCTGATGTGCCTTATCATGGAAATGTAACCATACTGATATGGCAGTGCATCCAGCCTACTCCAAGCACCTTAATGAGCAAACGCAGTCTAAAACCTGGACGTGCATCACGGCATCGCTGTACACACATGCTTGAAGGCAGATGAAAAACACCGTGAATCCTGGAAGAATAAGCATTCCCTTTGTTACACCAATGAACAGCAGTGAGAGGTGTTCAATAGCGTATTGACAATCAGGCTTCTCCTGTCTTAGCTGGTTGGGACTAGAAGCACATGGATGGATGGATGAACAAAGAAAGACAAAACAGTTGGGCTTTTATTCTCTTTGGCACGGCGGCCATTCTCTGGGCCTTATAGGAAATGTCTGTCCACCCTCACCCTACAATGGAGTTTACCCAGGTTGTTTAGTTAATGCAGATGCCATGCCCGTCTTAAAATCCAGAGGTCATCCAGTTATTTGTGTGGTGTAATGTACACAGAAGGCTGTGCGGTTAGCGTTGGAAGAAATTAGTTGAACCCACTTAATTATGTAAATGCAGGATAATAGACTACTAATTAAAAATATTTAATCCATGAATGTTCCAATATGATGTCACAGCACCGGCTCCTCAATACAAGCCACATTCTTTGCTTCTGGTTGCGTTGGTTCCTTGTCGTCACAGTCGTATTATTATGAGTGCTTTTATTTCCTGGTCAAGACAGGACAAGCAACAGTCTAAACAACAAAGGTTACACAATTACGAGTCAGCTCTGTCTAGATTAACTGTACATCCTGCTGTCATAACATCATTGATCTCTGCGGCAGTTTTTTTTTGTTTGTTTTTTTCACTTACAGCAACCTCCTTGCTGCTGCATTTTTTAATGAAAGTGTTCCTCATTTCTCATGTCTGGTCTAATTTCTGATGGCATTTTTAAGGCCATGTGACACTGTTCCCTGTTTGTTATGCAGTGCATCTACTAATTGCAGTTTTATCGTCCATATTCAGAGTGATGAAATTGTGGGGCCCCAAACACGAGTGTCACTCGGCACATGTCAGCAACGACGGAAAATGACAGCGACTCATTCCATCATAACGCGTGGTACCAAATCTGTTTTGGAATGTTTATCAAGCAAGCATGTAATTTGATAACTTAAAAGGGAGTGATTTTGGAAGAATTTCTCAAAAACATTTCCCGAGGCGTTAACTGACATTCTTCAGAGGTAAACATTTCGTGCACTATTTAAGGGATAATCAGCGCCTAGGTGTGCAGCGGTTTTAAGGCATGGCATGAAGAACAAGCTGCTGTAAAGGTGATAGAATGTCCTCGACAATTCCACAAATCAAAGGAGTGTCACTCAACACATGTCAGGGTGCGTAAACCATTATTGGACTACTTAAGAGATTATCTGCCTCCAAATGATGCCTTAAAACAATTGAACCCACACCCAAGCATGGGTTATCGCACTTATACTAATTTAGTAGTTAAAAAGCAAAAGCCTACTGTTTTTTCATGACAAGGAATAATTGGAGCCTCAATCTCCACAACCAAACTCATTTTTGACATTAGGGTGTGGTTAGCTAAGGTAATGGCTCCCTTGCCGTTACTCAATACACAGTATTAAAATTAATCTTGCTTCAGGTTAGAATACTCTCACAGCATGTTTGTTTTATGGGTTGTTTTGTTCACAGGGCTCACGCTATGGTAAAATAAGCCATTGCTTTCTCATGGCTTTAAAGCATGAATACCAGCCATCAGAAAGGAGTATTAACCACGTAATGCTATCATAGACACTGTGGCAAGGTGGATTGATGAATTGGCTTATTTCTGGGGATGAAATTCAAAATGTTACAATCATCCTTGTCCTGCTTTGACTAGACTGCAAAAAGTAAGAATTGAAGTATATTTGTCTAGTTCATCGTCAAATGGCTTCATTGAGACATACGTACTTTAGCACAACTCACAATTATCAATTAACAACTTTTCATACTTGTGTCTGTGCTGGAATCCACACCAACCTGATCAGACTCTGACTGCGAGTATTTTATTTGGGAATCACCAAAACAATAATCACGAAAATATTACATACAAAAACAATTTTAACAACAATAATTGTACTATCATCGCTCAGCAGGGCAACCAGAATAAGATAAAACTCCCCATTAAAAGCCTCAGCAAGGCTTTTCTGGTCACCTGTGCAAGAAGGTTGCTGCAATATAGGAATACCAGCAACATCAAGGTCTCCAGGGCTGACATTAAGGTAAAGACTGGAACTAACTGTGGTGCACAGGAGGAGGTGGACCAGGTGAAATCTTGGCTGCAGCAAAAAGGGCTGGTGGGACCAGTTGGCAGTGGACCAAGCAGGGTTGGGCAGCTTTTCAAGGCCCAATCACAACAAAGCCATAGGCAAAGTGAGACGAGGCCTGGTCCAGAAGGTTGAGGAGATACACGCAAGATAAGACCAAGAAATTGACTGCACGATCTCGTGGTCTCAGTACAGCAAATTCATCAACCAGTCTGCCTATGATGTTCTGCCTATCTAACCTGTGTTGTTGGGCTTGAAGATTGAATCACCAGCACTGTATTGTGCTTTGGGCCAAGGAAGACAAACACTGGAGCACAACCTGAGCAGTTTTCCTGAAGCACCGCCCCGCCCGGCGCCGCAACCACGTGCTGAACTTGCCGAGTCCATCTGTAAACCCCATCCACCAGGTTAAACATCTATCTCTCAATTCCTAACCAAAAGTTCAAGCAGGCCTTGGAATAGCAAGAGACTGTTAAGGACGGGCCTAGGAAAATAACTCAGGTTCCCTGATGTGAGAGCTTACAGTGCCATGAGAGGAGAGGGTGGAGGAGGGCAGCAAGAGCAGAAGGGGGAAATATGCTGATCTGATGGAGGATTTCCACTGAAAGAGGAAATGTATACCGTATGCTCATTAAAAGTGCGGGCCAGAGATTTTGCTGGACAGTCATTCCGCAAGGCCCACAGCCTCCTGAGCATCGATGGTGCCAGGGACAAGAGCCATCAGCAGAGCGTCAGAGGCAGTCGAGAAGGCCTGAAGATGGTGCTGTGATCAAATGTCCTTTGGACACAGGCTAGGAACTAATCACTCCTGATTAGGTCGCCTGGGCGAGGGTGTCTGAAGCTGAAATACTCGAATCACCCAGTGACCCCACGTACTAGCTGATGATGCATCCAAGTGCATCAACAGGAACATGTCGAAACCATGTGCTGATATCAGCGAATCAATCTTTCCTCAAATTTATTTAGTAAGGTCTGTCCCTGTTTATTCTGCCTAAAAAAAAACAGTAAGCCGCAAGTCTCCTGTACACATGGGACACTGTAAGCACCAGGTTATGGCCTTGGGTCAGCTGACAGACAAATAACTTTTAAGTCAACACAGAAAGTACACATCATCCGCTTCTTCGGGTATTGTTTATATGCTTAACATTTTAGAGTTTTTATTTTTTTTTTCAAAGGTCTGACGTGTTTGTAGAAATGCAGTCTTAGTTTGCCCACTAAACAAATCTGGATTTGGGTCAGTTCAAGTGGGGATATCTGAAGGAACTGAAGTTAATATCCAAATGGATCTGGAGGCCAAAGGCTGCTTGCCGTGGCACAGAGCACTGAAGGCCTTCTTATGGCAACTATAAAAACTCCCTGCACACACACACACACACGCACAGATGCATACACCCACGCACACACACACGCATGCACACACACACACACACACACACACACACACAATGAAGCCAGGTTTCATTCATTTTGAAATTGAAACATAAAACCTTCAATTACAGCCTCTCCCAGCTGCCAGCTCGTATCTGAGTTTACCTGGTCAGCACGTGACTGTCACAACAGCGAGATCCTTTTCTAATTTATTGTTGTTTGTCTTCTGAGATGTCGTCTGTGTTCATTTTTACGGCGAAAAGTTGCTAAGAGTTGCTTTGTGTTGGGGCGTCGAGCAGGAAAAGTTAGGCTTCCAATTAGCAATTTTGCATGACGAATGTGCTGCGTACAGTTGGTATGACGCCATTCAGCTTTTAATTTGGGAAAGGCGTGTGACCTGTGACAAACTTTTGAGGTGTGTGACACCAAGGGCGTTTCTGCTGCGCAGGAATTTATGGCTGACCTGCCTTGAAGGTGCTGCTCACTGAGCGACATTTTTACAGACGTCTCCAGCTAGTTTCCACGCTGACCCGAAAGTGTGGCCTCGTGAGTCAGCAGTTAACTGCTAAGTCTAATGGCTGCCATGTGAGAGGTCGCTGCGAGTGTCACGCCGCACAGACCTGACCCCTGCTTCGTGACGGAAAACCTCGAAATGTAATTTGTATCATTCTCAAAGATCAATGCAATGGTGTCATATTGTCATTTTCACAACAGACATGTTTTATTCCTGTTGTGGTGACTTTTAATTCTGGCAAGATCGTTCTGAAGTTTCTTTAGTTGGGATAGATTTTCAGTGATATCATCTTTCAGTAGGTCATAACATATGAGGAAACTCTTTATAATTAAAAAAAGTACATGTTATACAATTTCTCGAGTTGTGAACTTACATCCTCTTGAATGTTTCCAACAATTTTCAATCTGAAGAAATTCATAACTTGATCCATGGTATTCATCCTGTTTCGTGTGATCTTCTTCTGCAATCGTATCCCATAATCCACCCATATCGCCACACTCATGTGCATCCTCATAACAGTGCAGCGCTATACAACATGCTCATGAAATTATAGTTGGAATTATTGCTTTGACCTGGGCTTCCCTATGACTAAATTAACCGCCTAATGTTTGCCAGAGTAGCTGCACACACGTTGGCGTTCTACTTCACAATGTCAACAAACATCTTTGTTTGTTTTATTTGACAGCAGAAGAAATTGCATACAGTGCTGTTTGAATCTGTCACTGTATATTTGTATTTCTTCACAACGCAATTGTTTTTCAGTGCATTTCCGTGTTTTGCACATATCTCAGCATCCGTATGTGGTTTGCCGTGTTGCACTTTCTGTTCTTTGCTGCTTGGCATTAATACTTTTTATTCCAGCATTGAATAAGTGACCCCCATCTGAACAGTGAAGTTTGACGTGATGTGAAAAAGTTCACGTGACAGATTTCCAACGACTGGATGGGCAAATTGCACCAGCGGAAGCTCCTGCCATTATTTTTTATGTCTCTCCTGAGAACATGGCTTCCTTTTGTCTGCCTCATTCCCAAGTTTTCGGTCAAAATGAACTTTTGAGAGTGTGCGGATCATCTATTGTTTTGTTTGTCACTGAACAGACAACCCCTGCAGATAAATCAGCAAGGGGCTTTCGGGGGGAGGGGACACTTGCGGGAGAACTGGCATCTGGCCATTGTGTTGGCCAAATATTCATGTCGTGGAAAAAAAACGTGCGCCGTTTGAACTGTGAGACTGAGCAGAGCAGTTTGTGCAAACTGTCATCGCTGCATTCGGTTAATCATAAATTGGCTGCTAGTATTAGAGTGGATAAACAGACCTTGGTGCACAAAACAAAAACAAAAAACAAGATTAGTCACACTCACACACGTGAATGCTATACATATAAATGCAACAGTCCACACAGGTCAAATGTGACTGAAGAAATATATGCATGACACGTTAAAATCCTTATTGTATAAAATACGTCAATTAGATTATGAATGAGTGGACAGATGTCAAACACTTGTTAATTCCCCATTTAGAACAATTTCAAAAACTAAGCTACAAACATATTTTAGTCGATTCAGTGTTTCCTGTTACATTTTCCGTTTATTTGCACCTCACCTTTATTTGCAGTGAAAACGCCACACATTTAACTGCAGACTGATTTGTTACGACAACCTGCAGTCTGCACGAGATACCGGCAAACTGCGTCTGTGCTGCAGCAGTGCAGTTAAAACTGTGTCACTGTGTCATAGGTTGTAGATGATGTAGTAGGAGCCCAATCTTACCAGCGTGAAAAGCCTCTCTGGGTGCTTCTTATCAGAGTACAGTATCTGCTCGCATGAAGCTGTAAAGCTGCAAGAACCTGTGACGACAGCGTGGATGCAAACACGCAATGTGTGTTGGAGAGCGGCTGTATGCATGTGTGACCAGTGTGTGAAAATGCATGTGTGGGTGAACAGTAAGTGCATGTGTGGGAGACTGCTCTGCAAGAAAGGTCGGATTTATGCTCAGAATAGCCACCGTTGAAACCTTATTCTCAAAATTGTCAGCATTTGTCCCCCCAACAAACACACACACACAAACGCACACACCCACGCACCCATATGCCTGTCGAAACCTTGATAGAATGACACCTGCCTCGAGACCAAATGCGTGCCGTGAGACAACTTTGTCCTCTGCTCATTTCTCCATCTTTTGTCACGTCTAAATGCAGAATTGTGCACAGATCAACCCGGCTACAGTTTTCAAACCATTCCCGGATTTCACCAGACCATGCTTTCAATCGAGGATTCTCTCCCTCTGTTGCGCATCACAGAATGCGGAGCCAGTACTGGTTTGAACTAGAATGATGTGTTACACAACAACCCAATCCAAGTGAAGGAAAATCATACTGTTCTGTAGATACACAGGCAAGCAAAGCCACATGCTCCGGTTTCCCCTGCAGCTCCACATGCCTTTAATTACAATCCGAAAATCAAAGTCATGTGTGCTGAATGTATATTTAGTGCCAATATATACAAAATGCAAAGAAAAGAAAAGTTGGAGAGGATCTGGTTTTCCTATTGTAACAGAATGAATGCATGCAAACTGGTCTGCATCTTAAAGCTATGTGTTTGGCTGGAGGGGCTATTGTGCAGTTCCATTTATGAGACCCCATTTTAGTTTTGTTTTTTTTCTATCCTTACATAACATGGATGTCCCCCCCCTCCCTCCTCTCCCCTCGCTGTTCTCCCACTCTACACAAGAACCACCAGGATCCAGCCTGTACATTCTGGTGGTTGTCATAGTAACAGGGCAGCATCCCTCTCCATCCTTTGTCCAATGTCTCCTCATCGTTTGAGCTTCCCAGGCAGACGCTGGTGTGGATTCTGCATGCAAATCGAAGCCCTAATTGAGCTTCGCCGCTTGGAAGGGGAGGGGAGGCGGCTGGATTTCGATTGAAACGTTATTATTCTTGAACAGATCGCAGCGATGTAGTCAACTCCTGCGGTGGCATTAAAACACTTGGACAAACAAGAAAAAGATCCGGTCAAGAGCAGAGGAGGCGCAGTTTCACGTCACACACCGATAACAGCAACACTGTTAGGGGGCTTGATTGTGATTATTGACCTGTACTTTCCCAAAAATTCTGCCTTCTGTAATATTTGGACAATCCACGTGTCCAGACAGACATCAAAATACAAAAATATTGACACAGCTGGAATGAATGAGAGGGCTGAGGAAAAGTACATATTGCCCTTTTGCCTCTGTGAATGAGGGAAGTTTTACTGGGAATGCAGTCGTGGTCTGTGCAGTGGGGGCTGGCACTGCCTCCACTGTTATTGTACGCTACAGTTACCCACTGTGTTCACCAGGTTTGTCACCTATAACTGTGTAGTAGAAAGAAGTTTAAAAAAGCGGGCTTTAGTTGTATTTTTAAAAGCTTTGAGCTGATTGGCCTGTTCACATTCAACTGACATTGGCCCTATTAAGTTTTTTTTGCGATCATTAAAGGCTTTTTTCATGTTTTTTTTTTTAAAGTGTCAATATTCCCTAACTTGTTTCGGTCCACGGTTTAATAGCACAAATGAAAGAGCTCATTTAGCTTTATATTTACTCAAGTACGATTTTTAATCTGTCGCGAACATCATTTTCATGTTTTTTAACATACATTTTCGTTGAAGAACTAGAATATTCTTACTAACATACAGCACCCTAAATTATCATCTTTTTTTTATTTTAGACTAGGCCGTTATTACCCACACTCAAACTGATTGCTTGTGATCATAGTTCTTAAGAAAAAAGCACTGTGAAATCATTCTTTGGGCAGTTTTGTGCAGACTTTACAAAACATGCAAAGGTATGCACAAAACAAAGTTTGAGGGGCGGAGAGGTTTTGCCAGAGCAGGGAAGGAACCAAACAAAGATAGAGAACATATGCTGGCTTCAGGCCAACCAACGCTGTCTGACAGGAAACTGAACCTGCCTTCAACTTTATGATTGGCTGACTTGCTTCTTGATAAGCCAATCAGTGCGCTGACAAATACTCTGTTGTGAGGGCAGGCAGGATATAGGGGAAAGGTCCCACAGTAAATTTGGTAGCCCTTCCCCCCAACGCAGGGAGAACGCTGTGGATGTGAATGTTTACATCTTGTGAAACGAGGATGACGTATGCTTTTTTTTTGGAATCGTGCTTAAAATGAGTCCTTAGGCACTGTAACTGCTGAATTGCCAATGTTAATTGCTGCAAAGTTTAGTCACAATCGCAGGAACACCGCTGAGGTTGAAGAAAATATGTGCATTTGTCTGCACGTCGATGACATGAGCTAAAAATAACTCAACCGTCTGTATTTACAGTGAAGTTTTTGTTTTTAACAGCTACGCTAAATGTGACTGGCCATGTGAACTTGCTTTTCGGGGTTACCTTTTTTTGGACACGCGGAGGACAAGGTAAACAGCTCTCGGCCACAACAACCATTATGACACAGCACTTCTGGGAATATTGGATTTTTGCAGGAGGAAATACAATGTTTTCATGAGTAAATGAGTTTCCAGTTTCTCCCCACCAGGCCTGAGAAAGAAAAAAAAAACAAAAAATCCGACAGAACAAAGCAGCTGTTTAGTTCCTGCCAAGAGATTTGCCAGAATGAAACATCAGAACTTTTGGCAGAGGCTGAATGAAAGCCAGGAAAAGCCTCTACTAGAGTTACCTTTAAGAAAGTTTCATTTTACACCTTTCACCCCCTTGTTTTGTTTATCACTTTTACGTTAAATGCTTCGTCAGCAGCTGTTCGAGCTGCTTCTCACGAGCCTGCAGCCAACTAGAGGTGGATTGATTCAGTGACATCGTCACGAGAGAATAGCACCAGAGTACATTAATGGGATTGCTTCCCTATTATCTATATGCTTAGATCTATGAATCATTTTTTTTTACTTAACTTTTTTTTCTTTGCAGCTGCAGAGGAAAGTGCAGTCCCAGCTGATTATTTTTGATAATTTCTCCAAACTTTTGAGATATTCTCCTTATTTAGTGAACCTAAAGACAATTGTGTTGTCTTACCAGTAACAGCTGCTTAATGTAGCATAAGGTCTCGAAGTAGGTGACTGAGTCCAAAGGTAATAATTTGTGTAATAACTTTGTGAGATTTAGATGAGGCATGCAGATTATTTGCACACAAAGCCCGGTTTTCCATTTCTCCTTTTTTTTTTTTTTGGGGTTTTTAATGCTGATATAAACCTCTGCGGGCTTAAATTCTCAGACCCGATCCATGCTAAGCAGCAAGTGAATTTCCCCACAATCATTGTTTCCCGCTCATGGTCACGAAGTCAAGAGTCAAGACACCAGTATTGTGATAAAAATAAAAGTTTTAAATGCATCAATAAAAAACACCAGGTTCAGTAAAATTGCCATTTTACCAAATCAGGTGCATTACAATAATCGCCGTTAACAAAAGGATAAAACTCCTTGAGGAAATCTACAAATGGCATTATGGACAGATCCACCACATTTTGAACATTATAAGTCAGACATCTACAAAGTGTACCATACAAGCTGACCCACCCAGCGTGTCGAAAAATCTGAAGACATCAAACATTGCCATTTAAAAACAGACACTTCATAAAAATCAAAGAATTAGTAACTGGATAGTTGAAAAGGCAGGTCAACATATTAATAGTACATGAAATAAGATTTATTAAGTTACACATGCTGTCCAGCCTTAGCAGCTCTACGCTTCAGTGTCCATGTGCTTTAGTTCATTTTAGTCACCAGACAAAAAAGTAGGGAAAAGAGACGTGTACTAGAAAACAGTGTTACAAAAGCCAATCCCTTCTAAAGACGAGGGGAGGACTACCCTGCCATTACCAGCTCATAACTACCAAGGATCTGATTACCCCTTGTCACGTATAAGTTGACCAGCCAACTTTAAGCCATTAGAAATGCAAGTTAAAATCATTTCAGTGGGAGAGAAAGAAAAATACAGTACTAGAAAAAACAAAAACAAAAAAAAAAACAAAAACAAAAAAACGAGTCAGGAGGGCAGTGGGAGTCAGTCCATGAGCTGTGGATTTAGTAATCCACTGGTTCGTCTCCTTCCTCGTTCAGCAAACAGGTGCGGATGAGGGCTTCTGTGACGGCGTACGGGTCGCAGTTGGCCGACGGGCGGCGGTCCTCGAAGTAGCCTTTCTTCTCCTGGCCGACATTGCGGGGGATGCGGATGCTGGCGCCGCGGTTCGCCACGCCTGCGGAGAACTCGTGGATGTTTGAGGTTTCGTGGTGGCCGGTGAGGCGGCGGGCGTTATCCAGCCCCCCCTTGGGGTCGTAGGCACGGATGTGATAGTTGTGCCTCTTGCCAAGCTTCTCGATGGAGTCCTCAATGGCTCTGAAAGCACAAATGACAGGTTAGTAAAATATCGGCGCCCCAAAGACGGTGGGGTGAAGCCCGCGCCGGATCCCAGACTCACTTTAATCCGCCGTCTTCCCTCATCTCTTTTGTGCTGAAGTTGGTGTGGCAGCCAGCCCCGTTCCAGTTTCCAGGGATAGGCTTCGGGTCGAATGAGGCGATGACGCCAAAGTCTTCACAGACCCGGTGCAGGATGAAGCGTGCCACCCAGAGATGATCCCCCATGTTGATCCCTTCACAAGGTCCAACCTGGAACTCCCACTGGACGCGGAACATTTTCAAGTTAGTTATATGTGACTGGCGCCGGGAGGACACGTGCAAGTCACGATCGGGTGTTTTCTGAAGTTTTACCTGGGCAGGCATCACTTCTGCGTTTGTGCCACAGATCTGGACTCCAGCATACAAACAGGCTCGGTAATGGGCCTCCACCACATCTCTTCCATAGGCTTTGTCTGCTCCTACGCCACAGTAGTAAGGGCCTGCAGACATATGCAAATCAGTTTAACAGACCGTCCACACGCCGATTCGCGCTCACTTGCACGAACCGCTTCCATTTGAACTGAAATCGAGAACAGCTGCTGACCTTGTGGTCCAGGGAAGCCATTGGATGGCCAGCCAAAAGGGTGACCATCAGTGCCCAGGATGGTGTACTCCTGCTCCATACCGAACCAGGGATACTGGTCTTCGATCATCTTCATCACTTTACTGCAAGTGACTCGAAGGTTGGTTTCTGCAGGCGGAAACTTTCAGATTAGACATAGGCAAATCTGGGTGGAGGCACACTTTTACGACATCAACATTTGTCAGGGTGGAATGAGAACTGGCAATGTGGTTTCCGTGTAGTTTTGCGCCTCCGTCATCTGTTATCGCTCTAGCATGCCGAGGAATGCGAGTGATTCTGAGCACGTGTGTTTGAGGCCGTGTGAGCGCAGCTGTGTCGCTACAGTACAACTGACAACTACTCGGGCTTAAATCGCTCACGGTCCCAGCTTAGAAGACGATCGAGGCCAGAAAGAGGCTATTTTTAGGTCCACTTTGAGCTCATTCAAGTCGCCACGTCCTGCACTTCGGATTCCGGTACCTGCTGGTTTGCGGTTGTACTTCAGCACTTCACACAGGACCAGCTTGTTGGGGTCTTTGCGGAATGGATCACGGAACATGGCGGCGGGGACCAGGTACATGTCGCTGTTGGAGCCCTCAGACTGGTAGGTGCTGGAGCCGTCAAAGTTCCACTCAGGTAGTTCTGTGTAAGCAGAGGAGAGGACGGCGGCGTTACACACCATGACCGGACATTATATTCTACGAGTTGAGAGAGGCTTTAGGATTCAGGATGCTACTCACCTTCGATGCTTTTGGGTTCAAAATCCAGCGTGCGGGTTTTACATCTCAGCCCTTCCCCTGTTCCATCAATCCAGATATACATTGCTTGGACTTTATCCCCCTGAGGGAGCTCCATGTACTGGTTCTTGACAGCTTTACTCAAGTCGGAGCTGGCGGACGTGGCCATCTTATTTGATACTATAACACACCTGAGGACAAGAGGAGGAGGAGGAGGTGAGGAGAGCAGCTATGAGATGAGACCGCTATGCGCTCACGGTCACATGTTGCGTAACCGGGGTTCGGGGGGGGGGGCAAAAAAAACAAAAACAAGCACCATTGTTTCTAATTCCAGAAAGGAGGGAAAGGGTAGGGGGAAAAAAGCACGCTGAAAACGTAAAGATGGCACATTTCTAGTTTTTTCTCTCCCCTCAGCGTGCTGGAGAGAGAAGGAGACGGCGCTTCCCGCACCCCGCATGCGCACGCTTACACCGCAGAAGAGTGCCAGCTCACAAAGGATGGCGCATGGAAATCGCGAGGGTATACACTTGTGAAAATGCGTTGCGGCGGCGCGCACATCCTGTTAGCGTCTGCTGTAGTAGTCATGGTGACAGTAGCTGAGGCAACATTACATCAAGGGCTCCCTGGTTCTAATCCATCATCTATTTAAAGCACATTTAAAAAAAAGAAGAAAGAAACCCACCCACACTCAAACAAAGACGTTTAACCCAACGAGGCGAGATAACTTCATTAAAGTCTGAACAATAAACAAAACAAAAAAAAAACTGTATTGCAATGAGCAGAAGTCTCGCCGTCACGATCACACCTGGAGAGAGAGAGAGAGAGAGAGAGAGAGAAAAACAGAGTAAAGAAGGAATAAAGCAATTACCTGAAGAGACGAAGAAATAGAAATAAAATCTAGAGGACTGACAGGTCCAAAGCCGTGTGTTCAGCAGCCTGTGTTGCTCCTCTCTCATCCTCTGCTACCGACGCTCCGGATCCGGCTGAATTTATAAGAGCAGGAACTGGGAGGTCGCATCTTTGATTGGTCGCGGGCACGATAGTGCGGTAACTCCGCGCTGACTGGAGGCGCGCGCAAGCGCGATCATTGGACGGGCCGCGGACGCGGCTCGCACCGCCCTCCGGCAGGAGCAGCCGCCGCGCCGCGTGTGACCGAGTCTGACTCCTCGTCCGCGCGCACGGAGGAGGAGGAGGAGGACGAGGAAGGAGGGGGGGAATCTGAGGAATTACACGCGCCTCACACAAAGAGTGTGAAGGAGACGCCGATGGAGGCTGACTAGATCACTTTAAAGAGAGAGAGAGAGAAATAAAAGCTTCATTGAGGGGAAACGTGTTGAAAATGTACATCGTCCTCGGCACAAGTTAGTTTCGGCCCGAGACGCCACCGTGCGGTGGAGTCGGGTAGTGCCCACATCTACTGGTTTCATTGGGAAACGTTATGTAATAGTGCCAAGAAATGGCGCTCTGGTGTTGGTTTTGTACTGGATGCCCACGTGAGGATGCAAATGTCCATAGGTCATTGCTGAAACAGCAGTGAAAACATGCTCAGTGCATATATATACATATATTACAAACGTAGCCCATTGAATACAGAATCACTATGCTTTATTTGTCTTGCGTTTATGTACCAGATTGTGTCTCGTCGTCTTCCGCTTATCCGGGTCCGGGTCGCGGGGGCAGCAGTGGCCTGCTATCCGATCTACATTGCACCAGACCCATATGGTTCCTCCTGCAGGTGGTGGTGGGCCTGCTGGAGGACGGACCCGTGTCTCTGCCTCGGGCCGGATCTGACCGGACCCCACGGGCGAAGGCGCAACCACCAGGCGCTCGCCGACAGGCCCCTTCCCGGGGCCCCGGTAACCCTCCGGGCAGGGCACACTGGTGTGTTTCTTTCCATGTGCGTCTTTATGGACCATTCTTTGTCTGACCCTTCACTCAAGACCGATTTGCCATGAGAGACAACATAGCTCCTGGGATCATTAAGACTCTCAAACCCCTCGACCATGAGGGGATGTACCAGACTGTGAGAAACTAAAAGAAAAAGCAGAAAAAGTGTTCAGAACAACCTCAATGCTCGATGACATAACGCCCTAAAGTTTCTAGTCCACTCAGTGAGCATGTTACTGTTCCAAGTGTAGTTTCTGGTGGCACTCTACGCTTGCATCACAGGATAACTGAAGGGCAGCACAGCTCAGGAGGTAGAGCGGCCGCCTGCTCATTAGAAGGCTCTTGGTTCTCCTCCAGAGAACATGTCAAAGTGTCCTTGAGAAAGAGACTGATACGCTGATTAGCAGGTTAGTATTGCGCACGTCATCAGAGTATAAAAGTAGGCGTTAATTTTGAAGGTGATGGCAATGCAGCCCACTGTGTTGACCCTGTGTTTGACCCTTCCCTGGACAGAGGTGGCGTTCAGTTTCTCACGCCGAGGCACAGAGATGAGATCCAGACCTTGAAGAAGGCACCTTTCTTTTCCAGTAACCTCTATAGTTGTTTGACATCAGAATCAGAAAAAAAAAAAACCCAACAACAACAACTCTATTGTCCATTGCAGTAGCAGCGGAAATTCATATTTCAGGTGGCTCTCAAATAGCACATGAAGAGATGACACAACACAAGCTGAAGCGCGGTTGAAAGCAGCTGAAGCCACACAACGCACGGCATGTGAAAATACACTCACAAAACATTTTTAAACAGAACTGAACATTGAAGTCCCATCATGCCATCCTGATCATGTTGATGGCTGTCAAAATGAATGATTTTCTTCATAAAATGTGTCCTTGCCGTAGGGACCCCTATAACGACAGCCTGAGGGGAAGAACTGAAATAAGTATTGGGGCGGGTGTGATGGGCCACGCAGCGTGGAGACGCCTTATTCCTCCGAGCCCTGAAGGTGGGTGCGGCAGGAGGGAGTGAATGAGCAGGTCTGCTGGCGTGGTGAGACGCGCGTTTATATCAGAGCTCTGAGTGAACCAAATGTATATTGAGCGCTTGATATTAAAAAAAAGACCAAAAAAAAACAAACATTTCTGTGTTAGAAGTGTTGAGCGAACTAACTGTGTGATCCCGCGCCCACTGGGATGTTTCTAATCATCTCCGGCCTGGATGAGGCAACAGAGACATGCCTCCCCTTGTTTAACCATCCCGCCTCGCTTTTCCTGTCAGAGTAGATTTTGTCCTGGTACATGACGAACACAGTCCAAAGCTGATTCTTCAACTCGGCTCCTTATGAGGACCTTTTAAGGGCCTGGAGCTGCGGCGCCGGCGCGGAGCGAGGCGGGAGCTGGACGCCTCGGTAAACCAGCTGCCTCCGAAACACACGGGCGGCCTTGACCAGACCTGTGCGGCTACGACTGTACAGCGGTGCTGTTAATGTTAATCTCTTCCATGCCGCCACATGTATGCGGGCCAGCAATCTGCTGCCCTCCATCAAGCTGCTGGGCACGGATTGAGTCCTGTAACAGGACGCCGGCATCCATATGAACCGTCTCCTCCGTGTATGAAAACTTCCCGACGTCTTCTGCTGCCGGCTTTTGCTGTGGCGCATTTTAGATGAGGGAAACACAGCGTGTGGGATCATCAGACCTGCACCTTCGGTGGCGCGCGTCAGCGTGCACCACAGCACAAAATGATAGAGGGATCCTCTGCTATTGTTCTGCCGATCAGTTGGTGCACAGCGCCACCCGATGGACTCAGAGCTCCACAGCAGCAGACGCTCCGGTATCATACTTAAAGTTTAAAATATGAATGTGTGCTCTAACTGTATTTTTAATCTCCATATTGATATGATTAGGACCATTGTTTCTATACTGTATATCATAATGTAGCATATATTTCCTGATCACGAAAGTTAACTGTTGACCTTTTTCTTGACACCACGACTCATACGCGTTTCATTCCGAGCAAAAAAGCGGCCTCAAGAGTCCACGTCTCATAAGCAACCGCAAGCTTCGGAACATTTGATGCTAAAAAATTGAATGTTACTAGAATTTCCAAATTCTGAAAAATTCACGTCAGTTTCATTGGTTAAATTTCTGATTTTATGCTGGAAATGTTTTTACGCTTCTTCCTTGTACATTAAAGAAGGATCAGACATCCATCCATCAAAGTCTGGCTGTTTCAACTGGAATTTTTTCATTCTGATATTTGGTTGACATCCGGTTGGCTACTTCTAATCTGCCTTAAGTTGCCTGTAAAACATTCAGACTTTGCAGCACCAGTTGCGGCTCGCAGTCATGATCACAGCCGAGGGACGATTTATGGAATACGAATTTAAGTGAGTCAAATATTCAGGTTATCTACCAAGCAGATGATGTCAAGCAACATTCCATAAATGTTCTCACAGCTTACTTTACGTCACGTTTGCCTGAGGGATCGACGCCTCGCTGGGCAATGGCGAAATGTAATGCTCCATCCTTCGCACAAACACGTGCGTGTTAAAATCGGAATCAGTTTTATTGGCCAAGTTGGTGCACGCAAACAGGGAATCTGGTTTATAACTTTGCTCACGCTGATCGAGAATTCAACATATCAAAATCTAAGAAAAATAAAAAAAACAGAATAAATACGTACAAGGCCTCATGTTACAATATATACAGGTGTGTGGACGAGCTCAAATAGAATTGTGAGGTTTGTGGACTGGTGCCTGTTGAATTTTTAGTAGTGCAAGGATATATAAATAGCAGGAATGCCGTGCATGAGCTAACTGTATAACTGTGTGGCATCCTAATTGTTGCACAGTGGTTTTCCGAGGCTCTGTGACCATTAAGAGTTCATCACAGCGGTTTTGGTGTACAGTGCTCCGTAGCGCCCCCCATAGGGGAGGAGTTTAAACAGTATGTATGTGGGGAAACCCTGAATAGTGCTCACACTTTTGGATCTAGCAGACCGGATTGTTGTTTTCAGTAGAATTTGGCAGGGAGGCTTTCAGATAAAGGCGCCATCGCCGGCGGCCTGACTGTGCAGCGGATGACTGGTTCCTCCCTCCGCCTTCTTGGAAGGATGAAGAGCTGTGACTTTTTCTTCATCTGGTTGACTGGCAGCACTTCCGTTGGTCGTTGGTATTGCGAAAGCTCAGATTTCAGATCCTTGGAAAAACGCAAGGCCGAATAGTCTATTCCAGTCCTCCTTTGTGGGATTCGCTAGAGTAATGTCAAGTAATCACATTAAGATCTGATGGTGTGCAACATGGGTGTGCAAACAGAGGTCGCTAATCCTGCTGTTTCATCAGTGACAGCCATCAAAACAGAAAGCAGAAAATGAATTTCATCGCTGGTTTAGTGGAAAGGACTTATTATTTTAAGGAGCACACAAAGTGTCTGACTTTATATATTTTCCTAAAAACATAGCATGCTGCAGCATTTCTTCTTGCGCCCACTTTAAACAGATTCCCTTTTAATAGCGAGACAAAGTGGTGCCGGTCTGGCGAGACCGGCTAGAGCCGACTGGAGGGTTGGTTGTAAAGCTCCGATAATCTCGGTTTTATTCTTGAACCCTGAAAGTCCTGACAAGCAAATAATAAAATCAGCGACCTGTGCTGCTGACGTCTCAACATGTAGATTTTCCGTTCCTGTTGGGACAAGCCTTATCTGTCCCTCTGATGTCACAGCCATCCCATAATAGAAACAAAGAGAGCCGAGGTGATTTTTCTGTGTTTGAATTGTTCCCTCCTGTATCTTACCAGCCTGATTGCCCTCGGATAGATAAACACATCAAAGCCCACCAGTGACTTCATCACAGAGGCCAATAAAACAGGCAGCTTATCTCTGATGCAAAAGAATGATTCAGTTTTTTTTTTTTTTTTTTTTTTTAATTTCATCAACACTTTCACTCTCCAGCGACCCGTCAAAAGAGGATCTGCCGTTGGCGGGACCTTTACAGTGACGACGGTGAGGCAGCGAGACGATGAATCTAATGTGGAGTCAATTTCATGGGATGAAATATCATGCGGAGACACATTCGATGACTCAGCAATTTTTAAAAAAAATGTAACTCATTTGTTCTTTTACAAGGGAACGAACTCAAGAGGAGAACAATGAAGGAGAATTATCGGTTATTTACACGGTTTTATTTTTCATTGCATGACATTTTTACATCACTTAAATGCAACTGTAGTTGCTGCAGTCCGTGCATTTGCATTAAGTGCATTGTGTTCCATTAAATCAAGTAATTCATCCTTTGGCTCACATTTGTTTCAAACAACCTAACAAAAATCATAGAAACCTGAAACTTGCTTGAGACACAGTTGTTATCCATCACTGTGAACATCTTAGGGAAAAATAACCAAAATTATATGATCATCATGTTGGATGATAGAAACCGTTATAAGACCTTTCCCCAGGTGGTGCAAACACTCGAGTTGGCTTCTGGACAATTTGATGTAAGACAATGAGAGTGTTGTGAATGTCTGCATATTGTATCCAACCAATCCAGTTTATTAGGTACGCCGAGATAAGCGTCATGCAGAATAATAAAATCACCCTGTTTTAGTTTTTATTGACAGTGTTTCAGAAACGTGCCGAGTGATTGCAGTTGTTTTTTTTGGGGGCTGCAGTTTGGGTTTACTTAGAGGCGTTTGTCCGACTTTATCATCACTAACTCTTGGGAGCTGGAAGAATGAGTTGCGGAGGCTCCATAGATCCCCAGCAGAGGGCAGCAGATACCAGCGCAGGACTTCCTCTGACAGAACCGATGTCCAAGCTTTCTTGTGCTGATTTTTCTTGATAAGGCAAACCTTGCATGAGGTGGAGAACATGCCATTCAGCATCCTCCATTCACTTTGACCACAGTTCTTGGATGTCGGATGGGTAAGATGTGTTATAGGCCGCAAAAGCAATAACAATTTATAAATGTCGTTTCCCGTCAAAATGGGGAAAACATGACTGTCCTTCAGTTGAACTATACAACATGTTTTTGTAAAAAAAAAAGAAAAAAAAAAGGGCAACAGAAACTTTATCAGCACTTTAAAACTCATCTGCGGGTGTTTGCCTCCGTTATTCAACACACAGGTGATGAACAACCGTCGGCCCATCTTACACCTTCACCCCACTCAACCTTTCAACAATTAAGCCCCAACCTCGCGCGATCCCTCGGCCGCCGTACATCATCATGTCCTCTACAAACCACAGGACAACGCTCTACCTTTAAAATTAATAAGGCTGACAACATGCTTGTCGCTATTTCAATGGCTAGCATGTCCTCTGTGACTCATCGGTTCAGCTGTAAATCAGGCCGGGAGGAGCCTCGAGGGATCGTGTTCCTCTAAAGCTCCCTCGAAACACTTTGTGTGGGGCGTCAATAACCAAACACTTTGCAATAACATTTATTGGCAAGGCAGCATGAAATAGCCTGCTATTGATTGTTCAAATGAAAATCAGCGGGAGGCACGCCGCTGCAGGGATTGTTGCATTTGTGTGATTTTTTTTTTTGGTCCATATTCTCTCGCTGGTATCGCAGAGGATGAAGGCAGAGCGGTGTGAGGCATCATGGGTTATATTTAATCCAGCCTCGCTCCTCTTTGGGATAATAACTTTTTTGCTCCATTCGGGGGCTTGTCTGTCATCTTGACATGGCAATATCTTCCAACTCCACTGTTTCATAGTCAGTTTCATTTATTTCCAAATACCATTTCACACCCTGCTGGCTTTAACTGGGTATTATACAGGGAGTGTGCTGCAGATTGAATCGTGACAGAGACAACAGCGTTTCTGGTGAAAAATAAGTGAATATTGTAAGTGGCAGACTATATAAAATGATTTTTTTTTTTTTTTTTGGCTCCATTTTCTTGGTATGAATTTGCGTGTTTGTCATTCTGGTCTCTCAGATTCATATGGGATGTCTACAGTTGATAAAAGTTCTAGCCTTTTTGTATAAGCTTTAGTTTCATTTTTTTTATCCAAAAAAGGAGAAGTGAATATAGAAATAATTTATATTTTTCACCACTGTGATGATTAAAGAGCAAACTATGCTATACATTATTACCATATTTTAACATAATGTTGAGTTATAGCAGCTAACTGTAAGTTTTCTATAATTTCTTATTCACAATACATTTGGCACTGGCCTCTAGATAAGAATGCAACAAGAATTTAAATATAAATTCTGCAACTGTTAGTTGGTCTTGTAACGTGTTCACATTTGGTAGTTTTTTTGACCAATATAAGGGTTAGCAACATTTTCTTATTTGACTGGATAGTATTGTATATATGGTTGCTACAACTTTGCATTCCCAAGGTACAATATTGTTAAAGCATAATTGTGATGTTTGTTTTTATACATTATTTATAGAAATAGGGATTTACAATGCAAGTCTCATGGCACATTGTTATTCATTCAGAAACAGACACCAGGCAACGACCCAAACAGCAACAGTCAGCAGTAACTGTATAAAGAGTTGAGAATTTTTTTCGCCATTAAAAACATAAGAAATTATGTTTGTTTTTTTTTAATCTCCAAAATAAATGAAGAAAAAGCAGTTAACAAACACAATAACAGAAACATGACAACAGCATACTGATAGCGTGATGTCTCTTGTGATGAATCTTGGTCTTTATTTCGATTTTGTCAACCTTTTTTTTTTTTTTTTAACCTGTAATCAATTTTTCTAACAATTAAAGGGATAGTTCCCCAGCTTGTGGACAAAGTTTATTGGCTTTCTTGATAGGTGCGAGATGAAAGTATTTACACCACCCACATTGGTATTTTTTTTTTTTTTTAACATGATGCTTATTTCAGCACGAAGACAGCTAGCACAACTCTGTTGCAAGGAAACAGAGCAGCTTACTTCCGTAGCTCCCTATCTAACGCCGGGGTCCTCTGCAGGTTGCCTGGCAACCTCAAAGTGATTACAAAACTCATTACACTCTGTCAAAAAAAATACACATTAATACATGTGCACATTACGCATTAGACCACAATGTGCCATATTTACACTTCAGTTGCTGGATGGATTGTACAAATATTACATGTCAAATAGAGTACTCCAGGTGTGATGGTAGATTGATTTCTAAGGGCAGATGCTGTTTGCACCAAGTGGATGCACAATGCTATTTGTACCTGGGCTGGAATAGTCAGTATGGCTTTTTACATCTGGGTGTATGGCACGGAGGAGGCAGGCACCATAGGTGTCCATCACCAACAATGTTGTTTCTACTTGGGCATTTGGGAGTAGTTTGGCCTGAGGACTTTCTGTCAGAACATTTTACAGGAAACCAGGAAGCCTCACGAAGACACGGTGAACATTGTGAAATTCCAGCAATGATCAAGGACCGAGAATAAGGAGTTTTGCTGCCTACGGTGAACCAAACTGTGTGACAGGGGATCATTTGAAAAAGAACCTGGATAGTAAGTCAACAAAGCGACAAAGTTTCACACTTGTCCACTGCAAACTATTCCCCAAGTGGACGTCGTTGCTATTGGTGAAGGTGCCAAATAGCCACAGTGTGACTGTTATCACCTGGGTGCAAAAAGACTGCTTTATTTATTTATTTATTTATTTATTTATTTATTTATTTATTTATTTTTCTTTAGTCAGCAAGGATCAGTCCTTGTTGTTTTTGGTGCCTGTGCTAAGATAAGCGCAGTGGTTGCTGGTCATACCATCCTGTGTGCCATGCGAAAAAGCTGAGTGGTTTTGATCATCTCACTTATTTGCCAAAAAGTCCAATTTTTGGAGGTTTTGTGACCGTGTTTATGGGTCTTGTTTATATTTGTTGCCGTGACTACTCGCGCGCAGCTGCTAGAAACTGAAAACATGGTGGGTTTTATTTGCCTGCGATGACACATTGGACTCCCACACGAGTCTTTACTCATTGTTTCGTTTGTTCTGCGTTCGACTCGTCTCCCCTGTTTTACTGTAATATTGTCCAAAAATCCTAAACTCCCACTAATAACTCAAAGTGGGATGAAAAAAAAAAACGTTTTCTTAGATGTTATTGCATCATTTTTGCTGGCGGTCCCGCTTGCACAACAGCGAAAGTCAGAAGACAGGAATGTTTTTGTCATGTATTCATTCTTCCCCAGTAATTGCCCCGCTAACGCCCTCAGGGGCCTCCATATGGAGAGATCGCCCACAGATGTGTGCTGCGATGCCAGTAGGTGGTCCTGCCCGTGGCGTGGTGGGTGAGCGTGCTGTAGTCCCCGCTGCCACTACCGCTGACATATCAGAGCTGTTTATTAAGAGGATGACAACTCTATCAAGCCCCATAAGCGGGCCCTCGTGCACAGGAGTTCTTTTGTTACTTTCAGGGAGGGTGTCATCAATCTTGCTGCCATGCTACTCTCTTGAGCTGTTGATGGCAAACACGATTCCTCCCTTTCTGCCTGGCCTCTCCCGCCTCGCAGTCTGGAGTCAGGCGTGGCGAGGGGGATCGGGGAGATAGGAGGACTTTCCCCGAGAGTGCCTTTTCTTGACAGGCGACAGAGCGGACCGTTTGGACAGCAGGGGTGGATATATGGGACCATGTAATGAAAAGACGTTGACAGGACCTGCTTGCTCTGTAATGAAGGTCCTCTGGAGCTGTGAATGGATACACACATCTTTCACACTTTTGTCTCCCTGCCTTTCCCACAGAATCCATCTCATCCATTTTAACCAAAGAAGAAGGTGTAAGAGAAGCATCCCAGACAACAGCTCACAGCGTTAAACATTTACGCGTGAGGATGTGGTGTGAATTTTTAATGAAACAGCGACTAAGCTGATTTACACCCATGATTTGTGGATGAATCTGCATCAGCCCATGAAGATGCACTTGTGTGCTCAGCCTCTTCCCTCTTCTTTGTCAGTGCTACTCAAGACTCAGTGTAGCTTACCGAGATGGACTATGATGTATGTACTCCACTTTAGCATTGGCTGAGGTCACAGACTCCATAAATGTCTGAGACAAGTCTGATATTTTAATCTCTTTTTAGTGAGGGGATGTTGGGCCTTTGCCCAATCAATACACAGGGCAATATCCTTGCCAAGATATCTCATGGTAGCTTTTCACTGTTCTATCTGGAATCTGAAATGTCAACCGGAATAGCGTTGCTCAAGCTGAAGATGAAATATGGCTGTCCGTAGTCGAAAACATAATTTTTATGATCTAGATGCTTCTGAAAATAATGAACACAGTAATCAGTAATCGCTGTCTGAAAATGAGTTGTGTCTGGCGGTTGGGGGAGTGGAGAGGGGGGGCGGTGGGGTGGTGTACTGACAGCTGAAATGTCCTTTTTTTTAAATTCTTAAATCAAGCGCAATCTCTTTAATTCACCAGTCAACAACAGTCAAAGAAAAGTGAAGAGTGGGAAGCTGTGCCGCTGCCGCTGCCGCCGCCACCGCCGCCACCGCCACCACCACCGCTGCCGCCACCGCCGCCGCCACCGCCGCCGCCGCCTTTGTAAGCGCCAAAAAATATCAAGACGCTCTCTCACATTAACATTGCTAATTTGTTTGCCAATGGTTTCCAATGCGCTGAATAATTGGCTGTGAGATATTGTTTGTTCAGGTGTTCCGCATAATTGAATTCTGTATTGAAAATACTGTGGGAGAATGTTGGGAGAATACTGAAAAGAAGCACGGATTTTGTAATACATTTTCTTTTTAAATGGACCGATTGGTATAGATTAATTTTCATCCCAATGGCGGCGAGTGGCGGTTGTCGCGCATTAATTATCCGGCTAATGTATAAAAAGCACACGTTTTGAATTTAAAACAACTCAACTTATGTTCGCCCGTTTTCAATTAATGTCCTGTTGTTGGATGCCTCTTTGTGCGGACCCTTTTGGGGATGATACGGCTTCCTCTTGTTGCTCCAGGAGCTGTCGCCTTGCACATGATGACCTTTTGAAACTCGCAGATTGATTTCATGCATCCATTATTCCACTGAAACGCTGCTTTTGTCAGCGCGCCGCTGTGAGCGGCGTGCTGATAAGCCCGTTAATGTGTGTTGCCGTGCAGCTCGGCCCGTATGCACATGTGGAAGTGATATAAGCCGCCAGCTGGACACATGTGTTGACAGAGCCGGGTGATGTATTTGATCATACTTAGTTGTGAGGAGGGTCTTTGCTGGGTTTGATTCAGCTGCCCGACACTGACCTAATGCCTTTGCTCAATCAGTCACCTTGTCCTCCCCTTGACTCCTCACCCCGTGATCCCTCTCTCCCACCCCGGAGGACTCAAGAAAAACAACCTAAGTGCTTACGGCCCTCCCTCTGCTGTGTCCCGCTCAAATTCCTGTCTGGACGAGATGAATTGCGTATTAAATCAACGCAGGGCCCACAGTTAGTTATTTTCTTTAAAAATCGCTCTGCATTACGCTGCGTCCACTTCGCCACCAAAATTTACTTTTCAAATCACTGTTATTTTTTTTCCCCGCTTCTCATACTTCTGTTTATCTGCGCGCGGGAGCTAAAGTCCCCGGTGTGATAATCAGTGACAAAGATGTTGTAGCAGTGTGACAGTGTTCCATTTGCCATAACTGACGTCTTAGTCCTATCGCTTTCCTGTTGTTGTTGTTGTTTTTTTTTTTCTGTGCAAAATAACCAAGTGCTGGCATCTGTGGTGTTTCCAGGCGGATACACCGCTGCGAACTGGGAATTCAGAGGATTCAGACAAGGCCACAGCAGCTCAGGCAGGTGGAGAGAAGAGCTGTGTGCACGAGCAGAAAAGCAGGAGGGGGAAAAAAAAAAAAAATCGGCCGGCTTCTTGGAGTCCTATATTTGAAGTGTTTAGCAGACATGCTGTCAGATTCAGAGGTCAGAGGGGATGATTGTATCGACAGGCTTTACTCGCTGGTCATAAGTTAAAGAAAAAAAAGAAGGAAAGAAAGAGAGAGAAAAAAAAAGCTAGAGAAAGGAGACGGGAAGCAGGCTAGAGCAGAAAAACCTCGCGATGCAGAAAAGCGCAGCATAATGACAGTTTGGTGATGAATGAAGATGGAGTCAGAGCGAGAAAACGGTTGAACATGAACACGCGTGTGGCTGCTTTCTATGAAATGCTCGATGAACCCAAGCATCCGAACACGTAAGCTACTATGTGCTACTGATTTGCCTGACGTTTTCATCTGGTTGTGCGCGTTCGGCGTTTGTTTGCCCAGTCTCCTCTTTACTTTTGAGTCTCTTACGGTGAAGCATTTACTGACATCTGCTCCTGAGAGGCGCCGTCATCCTCAGCTATTACGCCCAGTTTAATTAGGCCTTCGTTAATCGGATTTATACTTGGAATCATTGTCTGAAGGCGAAAGGAAAAAAAACTCTATCTGCTCATTTGCGAATACTCTGTGCTCGTGATTTCTAGCTACCGCGAGGGGTATTTATCTATCTGCGTTTCCGAGGTTCTCCACTATCAGTGTTCCCCAAGAACCCCAAGCCTCTAAGGCCTTTTTCTTGTTTCCTTCTTGCTGCCAAGACAACTGAAGTGACACATGCAAGTGATTCATTTCTGCATGTGATCCGACAGCAAAGAGATGGAGGATGCCGCGATCGGAGCTGTGGCTTTCATCGTGGGTTCCATAATAACGTACAGAAAATTAATTTAGACTGTCCATGCTTTGTCCAGTTTCAAGAGGCTAACACTAACAGCACTTGTGTACAAAGCTTATCATTTAACACAGTTTTAAACATGGTGGTCGCGAGTGCTGCGATCGGAGCTTTGTGTATGGATTTTTGATGATTTTCCAGACAGAGATGGAAAGGGGATGAACAAATGGAGCACGTATGTTGGCAATCACCAAATGGGATGCTCATGTTTTCCTATGAAAAGTTCCTATGAACTATGAAAAAGCTTCTCCGGTCTGAAAGCGCCTAATATGACATCTCAGCACCATAATATAGTAATATCCTGTACACTAAATCTCAAACTCTCACAGTACACATCTTGCCCCAGGTGAGGCATGTGAATACCAAATATATAACTCTACTCGCACATCATACTGTGACATATAAAACACAACACCCTCAGTGTTAGGACACTCAATCAAACAAAGATAAGGTTTTGTTTAAAAGTGCCGACGGACTCGCGTTAACTCTCCTGCGTGTGTGTACACACGCACACACACATACACACACACACACACACACACACACGGACCCTTTCTTCATCGTCTCCTCACCACACTCATTCGCACTTTCCCCGTTTACGTGCAAAAGCGGGAGCACAGTCGCACACTGTGTCCATACATGTCAGCTGACATCCATCATCCGCAAACAAACATTACTCTTGTTGAGAGCGTGTTTGCGGCGACGTCACACCGTGAAAGTTTGGCTTGGAGCACGCCGGGGGAGCATGAACTTTCTCAAAACCAAATACACGTGCAAGTGTTTAACGGGTCACGTCCGAGGCGCTTGATTGGCCGGGGTGTTTGATGGCAGGTCAGCTTTAACAGTTCAGAACATACAGGCGTTGTCAAAGAAGTCTTACGCTGTGGTACTGAGGAGTAAATTCTTCGCAGAGGTCCAAGATGTTGGAGAACATGTTGGGAATTATATTCTGTACGTGTCACTGAGTGGATGGTTTATAGTGTTTGTGACACAAACTATAAAGGCTGTTGAGTTTCTCAGGGTAGTTTGCAGAGGCTTTTCAGTTGCCAGCGGCCCATGATGCCTGACCCCTCCCTTTCTTTGTCACTGCTGGCGCTGTACTCTGTTTTCTCCCATCTCCGTGGCAACCAGCGCCGCATGCTATTGTGCTGATGTTTGTCCACAGCTAAGGTGTCGCCTATGTGCTTAATGGACCTCCCAGTCCGCTTCAGTGTCCGCCTCAGAGTCCCCTCAGCAAGGCTGAACGGCTGGGCCCTGCCACTGTTTGTCCCTGGGTGTCAGTGAGTCGAGGCAGGGTGGGGATGAGATAGGACTGATAATAGCTGCTTTGTTCTTTTTGCTAGATGTGTTGAAGCTGTGCTCTTGTGGACCAGGAGACGCCTGGTCAAACAGAGACACACAAAGGCTGTGGAAACGGCCGGCCGTGGCTCATTCTCCACAGTCTGCCACGCTGCCAACATGCAGCACCTCTGCAGCCACACTGAATTACTGCCCTCACAACCTTTCACACATATAAAAGCACTCTTTCACTCAGTGGGAACACTGACATTTGCCTTTTGATGAATACAAAGGATTTTTTAATACTAGGCTTTTTTTTTTTTAGGTGATTACACCAAGGTCACATAGACCATTAGAAACAGTATGTGGGCACTTTTCTGAAGGGCATTCAATTTATTCACTTGTAAAAGCTGCACAGGCATTACTTGATTCAGCTGAGCTTGAGTCAAGATTGATGCTTTTCCACTGCCTTTGATGTGTAAATGGTGCATTCAGCTTTTAAGATATTATTTTCACTTGATTGATTGACAAAGTAGCGCTGATATCCTCACTAGTGATAGAAACTGAGAAGAAAATAATCTCCGTTATTGCACTTTTAGCGTTTGCGGAATGGATAAATGGCAGCGCAGAATAGTCATGTTTTGCACTTCGGGGGAAGATAATGATGAATTCAACAATTAATAACTCTGAAAACCTTTGGAATGCCAAGAAATAACCTCTAGAGCTAATGCACCACATATTCTCATCCACCGGCTGGTGTTTTAACCTCTTTAGCATAGCCCCTTGAGGAAATGGAGGGTATGATTAGGAATTCGTTAGCAGGCTTCTATTTTTATGCTGATGACACACTTTCTTCTCCCGGGCTCTCGATGTTGCTGGCTCTTGACTTTCTCACTGTCTTTTCGAAACTAGATCAGCTGTTTACCACCATGTAGGAACGTGACATGAAGTTCACTGACAACAGCCACCGCAGCTCCCCTGTCATCTGAAATCTACTCATATGTGCGCGCGCGCTATTCATGAGCTTCTTTACATCCGTCCCTCTTCAAAAAAAAAAAAAAAAACACGATCCTGCAGCTCCAGAGGTGTGTTTCTTTTGTTGCTGTGCCAGTTACATTTCACCAGTTGCACCTGCAGTGATGCCACCTGCCCCAGCAGCGAGATACAAAGGGGGATGCACAAAACCAATAAATGATGCCATACAATTTTGTTGAAATCCAGTGTTTTTGTCCACGCCATCATGTCTGGAGCAGATTACAGTGTGTCCATGCATCCTTGCTCCCCAGGGTGCCTCCTCTGTGGTTCAGGTATTGTGACAAGGCAGGCGGGCTGGTGGCCCTGGACTCTGGGCGCTTTGGAGAAGAGAGGACAGTGGCTGCATTTGTTTCCCATTGAAAAGGATTACAGGTCCTGACGGCCATGATTAATCACCCAGAGGCAGACATCTGAATACGGCCAGGGAAAGGTTCAACTTTTTAATTCATCCCACACACAATCTATTCAAACCAGCTGTTGGCACTCCCTTCCCTCATCTCCCTGCTCTTTCTTCTCAGTGACCATTGCCTTCTACTGTCTTTCTCTTCCCATTTATGGCTCATACAATTATCTGGGGATGCAGAGTTGTTGTAATTTTTGGGGCGCTTGGATGTCGCCCGGCGCTCTATTTTTATTGGGGATGGGTTTCTTTCTTCTTTTTGTCTGAGAGTAGTTAATTGACTTTGTTAATGCATTTGGGGATCAGTGATTTCTCAACAACAAATGACCTTTATGGAGCTCGGCGTCACATATTGTTTATTGTGTCAGCATGCGCCCAGGCAAGTGTGTGATCCCGCGTGTGTGCGCGCGCGCGCGCGTGCGCATGTGTGTTGCATCAGTGCATGCATGTGTTGATCCATTGTGACCTTTTCTTGTGTCAGGTGTGTTTGTGCAGAGGCAGAGAAATATTTCCCTCAAAGCTTCTTTTCCAAAACACTTCAAATCCATAAGCACTTCTGTGGCGCTGCCACGCCGACAGACAGCTGAATCCTTGTGTTTTGAATAAATTTCACATCTCGCCATGTTCATATCCACTCATATGAGCAGGCCTTCTCATTAAGACTCAGCAGGTTATATGATGGTATTGCTGGAATCCCTGGAGCAAAATGAACAGGGACAGCTACACTGCTTAATGCAAGGTAGCCTAGCAACAGATAGTGGGATGGCGGTGGAAACATACCCTCATATTTATGTTTACATGAGAGAATGATTTGTCTGTCAGGCTGATGGATCCTAATGTTCTCTTCTCCCCGGGGCTTTTCTTGTGCTGCACGCGGGCCTGACACTTACCCTGAAGGACAGGCACCACCTTCCCCAACGCGTATGAATACTTAATACTGTTAGACTGCATTTATGCAAAGAATGGAAATGGCACTAGACAAGGAGAGGGGGGCTAAAATGCATCAAAAGCATGACACAGTATGCATCACAAAAGCATCGAGAACGGCAGACGCAGGGAAAGACGGGCTAGCATGTTCTTCCTTTTCAGATATTTATTCCTCAGAACAGCAAACAAGTAATAATATTGCAGTTTAGCGGAAAGCAGCAGTTTAATCTGCATGGCGGCTGACAACTCTGACAGTATAAGTCACTTCCAGTAAATACGGTATATGAGCTATATGGCTTGACAGAGTCTGCCTTTACTGTATGTCCAGCTCCTCCAGGGACAGACTACATCAACTCAATTAGCCTGGCACAGCCGCAGAGTATCAGCACCATAGATTAGATTTCACTCTGCCTTGTTTACCAGAGAACGACCCACAGAATAATATCTATACAATTTGTTGTTTTAGACAAATGATGATGGCATGATGGTGGGAGCAGCAGATATAAGCCTCTCCCGTGTTGTGGCGTAGGCAAACTGGCTAGGCGAGATATAAAAAGGCCTTTTGTCAGGAGACAGGCACATCCCTGTTCATCCTGGGAACTTGTTTCCATAGTTACATCAATGTTGTTGGAGTGAGAAGATCAGGTATTCCAGTGAGTGATCCTTTACATGAGCTTTGCTCTTCTTCCATTGATTTTCATCCCACGTTGGAAAAAAAACAACCCGCTGCAAACTGTCTCAGAAACCTTGTGGAAGTAATGAAAGGGCGAGATGTGTCGGACAAAGACAGAAAAGAAAATAAAAGCCTCTCAAAAAGCATTGAGAGATTTTCAGATGACATGTGCAGCTCCTCTTGGTGGGGGGTGGGTGGGTGAGGTGGAGGTGGGGTGTGGGGGGTGTGGGGGGGGGTCAGGTAATGTTGTCAGAACCATAAACCACAAAGCTTGACAGTGGCTGAGTCTGAAATTGCTGTTCGTAACGGTCGATCATCACCATGTTGTTAGCCACATGCTTATGTTTTCATAAGAAAGCTCCTCAACAGCATGCGGCTGGCTGTATGCTAATGGCCTCGAAACGGGAGTTAATCACTGCTGCGCGGTTAGCCACATGCTTGCCTCTTGCAGCATGGCTGGTGTGTTCCAGGGGTTACCAAAACACTGGCGCAACACATGATCGCTCTTTATGAGGCTGGGGCCTGTAAGAGAGAGAGGGGGCCCACAGACGATGCTAAAAAGACGGTAATGACAGCCATTCACCGCAATCCAATTATGCAAAAGGGAGCCTAAACAATTCCATCATCCCCTAAATTAGATTGTCCTAACGAGATAAAGGCACCAATTAATCCTGAATTAATTTCTACAGCTCATTTTCCCCAGAAAACACTCTAATATGCAAATGCCAATGAGAGACAGAGAGGCATCCTTCTGCAGGCATTTATACCACCTCTGCTCACTGGGTTTTCACCGCAACTTAATTCCAAACTAAGACACATGTTGTGAGCATAAAAAGAAGAAATATAACATATTTAACAGCACGGGTGCAGCGGTGAGGAACAGTGACATAAAATTTGGATGAATTAGATTTCTTTTTTTCTTTTTTTTCTTTTTTTCAATTGAACGAATATATAGTTTTATTGACCTGAGCCGGTGCAGTTCAATGAACTCCTTATAGAGCTGCTACCGGTGTAATGAAAAACAAATAGAGTCAAATCAATGCCTCCAATTTGGCGTCTCGGTTTAGTTGATTGAATGAAAGGAGCGGGGAAAAAAAAGAGCCAAATGATTGTTGTCCGACTGGCCAGAAATGGTGGCGTCTGTACGTGGGTATCAATTTTTCTCGTTTGCCTCCTCTGAAGTAAACATCAAGCGCTGAAACTCATGTTTGCCCACGACGGACTTCAGTTTTCACGCTCTTCTGTAAACGTATGCTCACTTTGAAAACAAAGCAATTAAAATTTTGTTCATCATAATCATCATTATCATTTTCACACTCCTAATTGTCTTGCTGCCAGCTGTCTCAAGTTGTTATAATTGAGTGATCTGACACATTTTCTCAATAGTGCCTGAAATGCAGCCTCCACCTCTGGAGCAAATGAATGTTTACAGAAAATGACTTCCACTGTTGAGCAGATTTCTCTTGTTATTTATGGTCTAGGATTAAATCATTATTATTTTTTTTTTTTAGCATAAATCCAAACTCCACTTCTTATCAGAGCGAAGGAAAATTTAGAATTGCCCCTTTGCTCAGTATTTCATTATGGAGGATGTCTTTATGAACCTAGTTTGGGCCTTGAAGCGTGGCATTTTATTGATCGACAGTGAGCTACTACCACCTGTGCACCCCCCAGTGATGACAGAAACAACCAGGCTGTCAGTTGCCAGGCAATATTCACAACCACTGGTCCACATCAGCTAATTACCAGCAGAAATCAAGTATTGACAGATGGGCCCATGCATATTGATCGGACTGAACTGCCGCGTTTTAAATCACCAAACGCTAATGAATCATTTCCCATTTGGGAGAGAGTGGGTGGTGGTGGAGGGGCTGAGGGGGGGGGGGGGGGGGCATTTGTCTTTGGCCTGACATCATACCTGCGCTGCGCGTGATGCAGATGTTTGCAAGCGGCGACCATCTCCCCCAAGATCCCGGCTGCTCGCATACACACTACCTGCTCCACTCTTTCCCCTCTCTGTCCGTCTCATCTCTCTGTCTGCCTCCCTCGCCATCCTTCTCACCCCGGACCATCCCTCTTTCCGTGCTGCGTGGCAGTTATTTTTCATCATGGCGTGCTGGCCGAGGCAGTAAATACCCTGCTTCTCAGACTGTGGACCCAGAGTGACCCCGCAACCTCTGTGTCTCCGATGCCTCTCCCAAGGTCTCTCATTCCAAGGCCCCTGTGATGCAGCACTCTGGTTGCCGCACAGACCCTGTAATTCACCAGCCTGCTAGATCGCCTGCCAGGAGCTATTGATTTTTGTTTCCCCAATCTCCAGGAGAGAGGGAAAGAAAAGATTAAAAACACTTTGTCAGTTTGGTGGGGAATAAGAATTCTGCGCAAGGGGATACCTAGGAGGGCACAGGGTCAGGGCTGAAGTACTGTATGTCTTTATGGCTTTAACTATTTCCACACCACGGACGTCTCTGTCTGTGACTCTTGCTCGCTCTCTTTGTCTTTCTTTCTGTGCCGGGAAGATGCAACAGTCGGAGAGAAACAGATGCTACTCAGGGATGGGGGCTCATTTCTGAGAAGCAGCCCCTTTGCTTGTCCTTGTATACACTTGTGCTGTATGAAACATGAGAATCGATGCACGCGCGCGCGCACACACATGCTGATTAAAGGCAGGAAATCAAATAAAGTGTGTGCGTGGCTCGTTGGTCTGATCACTCTTAAAAGTGCAGTTTATGACCAGTCGTCTCTCTGGAATACAAAAAAACAACAAACCCTCAATGCGGGAATGAGATTATGGATTTTGGTTTCAATCGTAAAAACTGAGGTGTGAATATTTGCCCTCTGGAAAGTCCGTCTTCGCCCAGCTGCAGTGTTGTTGTGCGGCAGCTCAGCTCCTGTCTCCACACATTTAGGGGAGGTGAAATCACAACACTTCCGCATCGGTGCAACGTTTCCCCTCAATTTTTAACTTGCACCGATGCGTCTTCATCACCTTGCTGCACGTCCGCGCTCGCCTGTCTCTCTACATCGGCTCGACATGCAATTATGCCACCTCTTCATTTGTTCCATTTTCGGTCTGAACACACCCATGAGGGAGCAGTCTGACCGGTCATAATCAAAACAGCGGCTTTGTTATTCCTACTCTGGACGCCTCTTCCTGCATGATGTCACTTGGGCTGAGCAGACTGGACCTTTTACACACTTAATAGCGCTAAAAGCTGGCTTTCAATTCTCAGTGTGGACATCGTTGTGTAGGCCAAAAAAAAATAAAGTGAAAAATAAAAAAAAATCCTGTTAAATATTAAGATTAAATGAGTAATTTTGAAACTAAATTTATGATTCGGCGCAACTGCCCTTCATAAAAAGTTTACGTTAAGAATTTTTGGTTGCGGCTTATGTCAGCAAATTGACATCCTATTAAGACGTGCGCTAATTCGTTTACATTTTCCTAAGAGTGCTGTTGAAGTCCAGTTTATCATTTCAGCTCTATCTTCCACCACCTAGTTTAATGTTAAGATGCAGCCATATTGTTTCAGCGTTCCACAGCTCTGGAGCCGCTCCCACTTATTGTGAATTAATTTCTTATTGTTATCATTCAAATTCACTGTCATTCTACTTACATATCGAGTCTCAGTCTGAGAGATGTCAGCGCTTCCGAATATGCTGTAACTACTGTTGCAAAGTGAATGTAAAAGACCTGCACAAAACCTTTGGCCAAGTAATCGGTTTTCCCCAGCAGGACTCAGGCTGCATTAAAGACGACCTCCAGCAGTTTTAAATCCCTCACTAACTCATCTCTGTGTCTCAAAATGATATAGTTAGAAGGTTTTATTTTTCTTAAAATGGCTTGAGTGTAACTGAACACCTATTTTCTTATTCATTATTCATGACTCTATGAATATGCTAATCGCACCCCGCCCCTATCCATACTCACTGGCTCTCCCCTGCAAAGCAACTCTCTCCTCCTTGCTCCTAGTTAGCTACTTAGCTTGCTCGCTAGGTAGCATCCCCTCCTGCCATGGTTTTGAAGGCACCCACCCTGTCGTGATTGGTTCCTTGTGCTTTCCAAATAGAGGTCCTGGTCTGTTGCAAATCAGGGAGTCATCGGCGCACTGTGGATGCAAAGCAGGAATCCCCAGCAATGACGGTGATAGCCTGTGATACGTCATGCAACACATAATAAATATCATTGGACAAATTGAAAAACTATGCTCTCCAAGTTCCCTGATGTCTCATTTTTGTCATTTGATGGGGGTAAAAAAAACACTCAACACATGCACCTACGCTGGCGTTCAGCTCAATGTGGTAAGGCTAATGTGATGCCAATACATTACCCCAAGAGACCGTGTTACGCATGAACGGCTCGCATCATCTCACCCTAACTTTCAGCTAAATGTGGAGAATGTTTTCCCCCCTGACATTAGGGCTTGGTAATGGTGCCTTTCAGGGCCACTCTATTTTCTGAAATGAAATATTCATTCATTGGCGAGGACAGTCTTAGAGGAAGTCTGTTTGAAATGTGAATTCATGGTTCCAGCAGACATTTCTTCAATATTTGATGGGTCATCAGAGCTCGGTGTCTAATACTGCGCCATTCCTTCAAATATTCCTCCTCTCTCTGTTTTGCTTTTGCATCCTCCGTTGGTTAAATCTCCTCACCGCACCAGAGCGGGAATGACAAACATGCACAAAACACCTTCAAGGATAATTGTCGCGCATATTTTGGCAAAATTTTAAACATATTTCACCCTTTTGTTCTAATTTTTCTTTTGCATTGCTCCTTCTCAACAAGTTAACATCTCCTATGTCCAAGCCATTGTGTGAAACCATCAGCCGGTGCACACTAAATCAGCTTGATTGCATGCCAACATGAAGATAAAAGGCTCGGAGGTGGGTACAGTAATCCAGAGAGAGCGGGTGGTCTGCTTGAAGGCATATCGTTTATTCTCTCATGCATATTCACTTCTAAGCCTCTGAGTATGCAGATTAGTCATGTCTGAACAGTGGACTCTCCAATCACATCCTACTTTGCTCTTTCTTTATTCTCTCCCTCCAACTGCAGCCTGCTGTGACTGTGTGTGTGTGTGTGCATGCGTGCGTGCGTGCGTGCGTGTGCGTGTGCGTGTGTGTGTGTGTGTGTGTGTGTGTGTGTGTGTGTGTGTGTGTGATGGGTTAATTATGTGCAGTATAAGTGAATGATCTGTTGTCAAGGCTTGTTAGATGTAGGAAGGCCAGAGGCAAAAGGGGGGAGGGTGGGAGGCGGGTTGAGGAGT
>CAAKHG010043301.1:0-12495 GCA_901007715.1 Dactylopterus volitans
TACTCTTGACTGTAATATTTTGGATGAATAAAGAAACATGCAATTTCCACTTTTCCAACCTTAAACTTTAAGGATTTTTTTTTTTTTTTTTTTTTTTGCTGTTACTTCACAGTTCTGAAAGTGCAGATTCACACGTACAGTTAGATCCATAAATATTCAGAAGGTGACCAAAAAAAATTGCGCCAAAGAAACGCCTGACTTTCAACTTTTGGTTGTTTAAAAAAAAAAACGCGCAATTTTCCGTTTGTCCAGCCATGAACATTTTTTTTTTTTTTTTAGCTGCTACTTTAAAGTGCAGAGTCAGGAAACAGGACTGGAGACGTGAACAGTTAGAAAAAAGTGACAAACGATTAAAAAAAAACTGCTTTTCAGTCCGGCGTCCAATTACTTTTGAGCAACTATGTATTGAACCCTTTAAAACTCAAAACTGAAAGTCAGTCGCGTCTTATCACTGGCGTACAAAACGTAAAATAGCCGCGCGACTGTTCAAATACTTGCGGACCTTAACAGAATGACATGTTGCAAAGGTCACCGACCCGACCCCCGTTTGGCCAGTCCGGTTCACGGTTTAGCATCGATACCTCAGTCCGAGTCTGGAGCGATAAGCCTTCAACGTCAGCTGCCTTGGAAACCCGCAGGTCTCAGTAGCACCTGCGCTCTCGTCTCGGCAGACGGGCCCCGGTGACCCGGCAGAGTCCAGGTCAGCGTGACCCCCTTCCGGGTGGGCCTGACCTACCGCGGTTACCATTTAACCACGTTAACCATTTCCCGAGATTCCCTCCGCTTAGAGATTTGTGTTTTATTTTACTTGTATTTGTGATGCCGGTTTGAGAACATCTCAGATCTCTGAATATGTTAGTGTAAAAACAAAACAGAAATCTATATCCATCCATCATTTATTGCTGCATGTTGCATGTTTAAGTTACGTATTTAAGTGAGATTGAATGTGTTTATATTCATGTGCAACCGAGGATTCATCCATGTATTTATTTGGCTTTGTGGTTGGCTTTCATGAAGAGAACGGACTATGGAAACACGAGTATTTTGCTGATCTTGACTACAATGCTGCATAAATTAAATATTTATCGAGAGAAAAATGCCTTAATTCAATCACAAGTGGATGCTGCAGAGCCTCGTCTTAATCGGCGATGGATTCCTTTAAACGACATTATAACCGAGTTGTCATTTGAACTGGTGTCATTCTTGATGTTGAAGACTTCTGTCAACGTTTATGCGGCCACCGGCCAAAACATTATGACCACTGCATGTTCCCCGTCGAATAAATTCTCCATCACAAATTACATCACATCGCAATCATATTTATAGTTTTTTTATGGTTTTCCTCCTTATTCCGGGAGAGACAAAATTCTGAATTCCGACAAAATCACAAATTAGCCTCAATAATCATTAAAATATGTCGAGGCCTCCCTCGAACTTCATTCAGCAAAGACTCAACCACACACACTTTCAGCTTATTGAATTTATTGCAGGTCGGTTGCTTTGTGGTCTACGGTAAAACGTACTGCGGTCATAAAGTTGTGCTTGCTCAGTGTGTGCGTGTTTGTATATGTAGATACACACATATACACACAGAAATTACACACACGTGCAGTCAAATACATTGATTGTATACAAATAGGATTCAAGGTACGGCAAACGCCAGGAATGCTGATGTTGCTTATTTGACGTGTCTAATGGAAGCGGAAAAGACGTAAAAAAAAAATAAAAAAAAAACCCAAATCGGATTTTTGTTTTCTTTATTGAAAAACACACAAAATCTACATAAAAATGCAGAATACACAGGAGAACTGAATCATCACTGCCCAATGTGGCGAACCACCGCTTAACCGCACAGAGAGCGCGTGAACACGTTTAGAATTAGTACGATCGGAGAGTCAGAAGTGTGTGTGGAATGCATTGCATATGTTGTTCGCGTTTGTGCTTCGGGCGTCTTAACAAGAGCCGCGTTTAAGTAGTTTAGTTCTTCTGTTCGAATCAGTGTTTGTTCAGGGGGGTTTTTTTTTTGTTTTTTGTTTTTTTTGTTGTCGTTTTTCCTCTTTCACATGCTCGGTGCCAAACACGTGCGGCTGCTCGAATCTGTGCGTGGAGCCAAAACTGCGTTGACATGTTAGTGTAGCTTTACCTCAAAACGGCGGGGGAAAAAAAAAAAAAAAAATTGCACACTCGGGAGTTTTATGATTGTTCGTTTTTTTTTCTTCCTCCAAATGGGCCTAAAAAAAAAAAAAGTAAAACCGGGCATCGTCACCTCGCTTTCACCTCACAAGTGCTTGAGCTGGGTCGGCGACTCCAAACGCCACAAGTCAGGGTTTCCGTTGCTGAATTGTTTAGGAACAAAAACGGACATAAATTACATCAGGCTTCCTGGAAAAAAAAGAGAAAAAAAAAAGTGTGCGTCCCAGACACACGCTGGGCCTTTCATTGTTTTGCAATTTGCTTTGGTACGTGTTTAGAGGGCAACAAATGACAGAATGGGGTTTAATTCGGGGGCGGGTGTAGCTTATGCGCAGCCATTCACGTTTTACACGCCTCTGGAATGTGTCGTAGCACCTGAAACTCTTGAGACCTGAACAAGTAAATGCAGAAAAAAGAAAAAAAAAAGAAAAGAAAAAGGAAGTAGTCTCGTCACAAACCGCGACGTCGACCGGTCGATTCGGTCCCGCGACATCCTCGAGAACCTCTGACAAAAAGGCTGGAGCGTCTTTTCCGTAGCGGAAGGTCGAACGCCCCGGAGAGGGGGAGGGGGGGGGGCAACACAGTCCAAACGAGTACATTCCACGTGACCTGAGTTATTGTTCTGGGTGGCGTGGTGGGGCAATAAAACAAGGCGATGAGGGACTCGTGTGCTTTGTGATTGTGGGTTTTTTTTTTTTTTTTTTTTCCTGTTTCTTTTTTTTTTTTTTTTTGGTCACTGAATTACACAGCTGATATTTGCATTCTGTGTTGAGCTTACGAGTGATTAGGCAAGACGGTTCCTCTCCACCTACTGCTGCTGCTGCTGCTGCTGCTTTAGACGACTGCTGATTCACGTAGACAGTGTGTAGTACTTTAAAATAAACGTTTTAAAAAAAAAAAAAAAAAAAAAACAACAACAACAACAGGCCGTGGCCAGTGTTAAGGCAGCCAGGGCCTAATAAGTGCAAACATTATTTATGTGGGGGCAATTTTTCTGACAGACCCACAATATGTAAAAATAATAATAATAATAGTAATAATAATAATTGAAGCAAGCGTATTAGCGTCCTGTAAAAAAACCCTTTCAGGACCGCCCCTCAGCTCGGTTGGACGCCCTGAGCGGACGCCGCCGTCTTCCTGGTGTCTTAACAGATACCGCTTGTGAACGTTTTGGATTTTTTTTGTTTTTTTTCCTTTTAAAATTTCAACTTAACAAAACTGCCGGCGACACATAAAACACGTAATCTGAGCAGTAATTTTTCTATTTTCCAAAAAAAAAAAAAAGAAAGAAAAAGAAAAAAAAAAAAACGTGGAAAAAAAATAAAGCAAAGCTATTTTCTGTTATGGTTGGTGTCACGGTACAGAGACGAAGGCTAGGTTAGTGACGGGTGAAGGGGGAGGGGGGGGCTGTGCCCAAGGTCGGGTCCCAAGGTCAGGTCCCAAGGTCGAGTCAAAGAACGGAGGAAATGTCTCCTTGATGGAACGTCCAAAACGTCCAGCTAACTCAGAAAGCAAGCAGAAGAAGCTTGTGCGGGAGGACGCCGTCGCGAGTTCTCCTCCCATGTCTTCTCCGGACCTTGGGCGCTCCCTGCTGGCTAACGTTAGGATCAACGGAGTGCAAGGACTTTTTTTTTTCTTCTTTTTTTTTCATCTCTATTTTTTTTTCTTTCTTAAATGTTGAAACCATACCACCTGGGTAGTTTAAATGCTTTAGCTGTAGGTGGTTTGGTCCTGTTTACATTCCTGAGGACAAGCTGGTGAGGAGGACTTGTGCTGAGCCGTCTTTCCCCACATCTGCGTCGGGGCTCTGGCTGGCCGGGCTGTCGTCTGCACACCAGTCAGTGGAGGCCGGATTGCTGGGTGGTGGTGGTGGTGGCGGCGGCGGCGGCGTTGGCGGTGCAGTGGCCGGGGTCGGAGTCACCTGAGGCCCGGGGCTGTCGTTGCCATGGAGACCGGAGCTGACGGAGGAGCAGGACAAGGAGGAGACGGGGGAGAAGAGGGAGGAGCAGAAGAGCTTGACCGGGCAGAAGGCGGAGCCCCGGGGAATGAAGTTCACCTTGTTTTTGTCGGGGCACGAGAAGAGTGGGAAGCCTTTTGATTTGCCAGACCTGGGAGAAGAGAAAAAAAAAAACCAAACACACACCACACACAAACACACACTGAGGTCAGTATTTTTATGCTCCATATAAAGTTGTGGTGGAGTAAACGACATTGGTCACTGTGGACCAACAACCTCTGAGGAGGCGAATATGTCGCGCAGCTACAGGAGGAATCTTTGTTGTCGCGTCAACGCCATTAAAAAACAGGCTTCTGCTGAAATTTGGAGATAAATGGCTTGAAGATGTAGTGTGAAGGGGACTTATGTGCATCTATAGCAGAATTTTAGCGCTGAATTATGTCATCCACGTTATCTTAAAGTCAAAGATCATTGGTATTCTTCCTCTTGTCATTGGGATTCCGAAATATTGCTGTGAATCCCATTTTCTCTTCTATTTTCCTCTCCATGATGAGAGCGATACTGGGCCATGAAATGACTCCACTTAACCTTGAAACATTCTGGTTTCCAGATGAGCAGAAACTGCAATGGCTGTTTAGGTTTGATTCGTTTAAAGGTTGCCAACTTCATCTCAGAGGGCCTGGAGAAGAAGACCGGATCGAATGTTTAATTCATTTAGATTAAGTGCAAGTTGCTCATCTGACAAAGCCATTTTCCATTTCGCCAATGCAAACCAGCTTGAATATTTGTATCTTAAGAGTCCATTAAAAACCACCCTAACCTCTCTCGTCTTTTAAAAGGCGAACCTCTTTTCTGTCACATTTGCAATACTACAATGTTGGATATTCATATAAGATGGAGGATGAGGTTTCAGATAATGAGGCAAACGTTACGCAAGAAACACTCTCAGCTTTCAGGCCGCTCCGAACGCAAAGTTCAAATTGTTGTTTTTTTTTGTTTTGTTTTTTCCCCCCACTTTTATGCTTGTGTGACGTCAGTAATCAGCAGCTACATCCGCAATTCGCCCACAAAGTCAAACACCTGTCACCCTCCGCAACCCCCCGCCCCCTCTACGCTTGTCTGGTCCGGATGTTTTCTGACTCATCTCTTCGGGGGGGTGTTGAGGAATGAAACGCTCGAGCCGTAACTAACATTAAATCACTGAAATGCTGCGGCTTAAGAGTGCAGCCCCGGCGCAGACGGAGGCTGCGGAAAGGTGAGTTTCACACAAACACGCAGCCGAACACCAGCAGGAAAATAAAACTGGACTTTTTTATCAATCACAATGTCATTTTCACAACTGCTGGTTTGAAGAAGTTGGCCAATAAGCCAAAATGAATCATGCTATCCTGGTGGAGTGCTGGAATAAAAATGCATATCTGAAAATTGGCATCATAGCCCCTCCTCAGAAAAAATAGAACTGTGTGGTGGCAGAATGGAACATAAAATCATCTCAGAAGGTACTTACACCATCTCCTCAAACACTTTGACCCTCTCGCAGCCCTCTGGAGGTTCCCTTTTGAACATGTAGCTGTTGTTAGGTTTGGGAGACGTGGCGAACTTGGGGAGAGGAGAGCTGCACATGCCGTCTGGAAATGCAGCACAGAACACAACACTTCACTTCTCTCGCTGCGATGAGACAACGTGCATTTTTCTCAAAGCTTTAGGGAACTGCGACGTGCAGTTAGGCAGGGCTGAGTAATTTGAATGAATTTGACTTTTCCCTCTGATAACCGATCGAAACGATTTTTCCCCCAGGCATTGCTTTATAGAATCTTTTTTTTTTTTTTTAATAAACCCTTTTTAATTAAAACAAACACTGCCTGATTGGAAACTATCTAAAAATGGAAAAAAAATTATGAGTCAGGGAATATTTGATCAGAGACCAAATAAACAATTCGCTGCCTGCAAGTCTGAGCAGGTTCAAATGCCCGGGCTAACGCTGCAGGTGTGAATGCTGCTACCCATAACTCTTTGTGACACTGATTTAAAAAAAAAAAACAAAACAATTCTTGTGCGTGAATGACAAACTGCTCCATCTCTCGACAGTGAAGTCGCACCTTTGTCGATTTCCTCTGCAGAACAGGGGCTCCCATCAGGAGAGTGGAGGTGGTCCGGGCTGCAGGGGCGGGGCGATGGGCTGGACTCACCGCTGGACGGCGCCTGGGTGTCCGTGTCGCGTGTGTCGCCGCTGCTGCTGCTGTAGCGATGCAGGGGGAAGGGGGCGCGGCGGCCGTCGACAGCATCCATGGCCTGAGGTCGGAGAGTGGGAGAGGGCATGGCGTTAACACACACACACACACACAAACACACACACATCCTAAAATGGTGAGAAAGACTCGTGACTCCAGTGTCGCGTTCAGCGCTTATTGTGTCCTTGGAAAACCTCCTCTGTGTTGAGCCAATCAGTCAGCCAATCAGAGCCAATCAGATGAGTCCAAAATCTGAGAGTGAACAGTGCTGAAAAAGTCTCTGGAGTGTGTGTGTGTGTGTCTGTTTAAAAGGGCAACCGGAGAAGCAGACACCACACCAGATGGTCATGCTTGACAGCAGATCAACAGTGAGACGTACAGAGCTTTTCTGCTTTGGCACAGCTGATTCGAAGGCTGTAAAGCTGAAGTGGTGTGTATGTTTGGATGTGTGTTTAAATTGTGTGTGTGTGCGCCTTTCGTACACCATGATTTACAGGCCCCCTGGCCTTGGAGCCGTTTAATGTGGCGTGAATGAGAATATATGTGTCTTGGTGTCCGGCTGAATGCTGGACGACGTCGCGTTTGAATCAAGGTGATTATGCTCGTGTGCCATTGGAACTCTCTGGATGTTTACTTTAACGTTTGACAGATTTTAGTTAAAAAAAAAAAAAATCTGTACTAATCCAAACTGGAAAAAATGCAGCACTGTTTTACTGCTTTAAAATAATAATCAACATATTTTCATTTTAAAAGGCAATGCTTTTTCTAGATCTTCTGGAGCCAGTCAATTACAAAAACTCACATCTGCACTCCCAACCAGTTGCGTTCCCTGTTGTCGGTGTTACCTGTATCCCCTGGTCCCAGTCTTCTCTGATGAACACGTTTTCTAGCTCGTGGTTGATGCCCTCCACGCTGCTCGGCACTCGGGATATCAAGGATTTTGGCACCGGGAAAATCGACAAGGCTGATGAAGTTCCTTTGTACTGGAAAGACAAAATGAACGTCAAATCAAAATGTAAACGCAAATACATACGACGAGAACAGCCGCACAGCTCAAACGCTCGCATATGCCTTTAACTCTGTGACACCATGATCTGCCTGTGGTATCAATTTGTTGCCCGTCAGGTTTCATGAGCTATTTAATGGGTGGCGGCTTTCAGTTAAAATACATGTTACTCGAGGTTGGATTAAATGTCGTAAGAGACAGAAACAGACATGGGTGCGATCCACCACATGTGGTTACAGGAAATACCACATTACTCATTATGTACTAATATTCCCACCGTAGATGTGCAGTTTCTGGGCATCTGTTAATGACTCAACTGCAAACATGCAGGGTACCGGACATGTCGACAACACATTCCCCTCCTTTCCTTTTGATTCAGCCGCTCAGAGTAGGGACTTATTGACTCAACCACCCCGGTTAAACATTGTACAACATATAAAGCTTCTGTCCGATATGCCCTTTGCACAAAATTTAAAAATAGAACTGCTGGAGAAATAATTATTTCCTGTATCGCCGATGGCTTCCAAACGAATGTAGCAAGTATCGAGTTAGCATTTGGAAATGTTAACCACACAAAGTCGAAAGCGGTTTTGCTTAAGCCCAATATCCACAATCAGTTGTCTTATCTCCAGCAGCTGTGACATGGTTTGGTAACAGTTTTTTTTTTTTTCATTTGTGTGTTTAATGCTTAGCTGCTACGCGTCCTTATCATGTCACAGCTGTCAGGGTGGAATCTTGCATCACCAAAGTTTGAGCTGGTTAATGTTTCCAGCTGTATGGAGCATGCCGGTCTGTCAAAGCATGAATATTGACATGAATGACTCACCTGAGGCTGGCATGCGGCGCCGTGCTGCGCGTGTTGCGGCAGCTGCAGCGAGCTCTGCTCCCTGTCTTTGCTCTGCCGGCTGCCCTGTTTGCTGCGCTGCAGCTGCAGTCTCAGTTTAGCAATCTGCTGAGAGAGAAAGCGACATCACTTCAGCGAATGACACCACCAAGGTCTGAGTTGCGAAGGCAGCGGTGTCCGACCTTCGTGTTTGCCAATCAGTGACATAAGTGAAGCCAGAAGGTGAAAAGCATTGTTTGTTCCCATGTTCCAAAATGTTACCCATGAGATCATTGAAAACACTAGAACATTAGAAAACAACACTTGAGGTAATATCATCCTACAAAATATACATATATACTGTGCATAGAATATGCATTTACTCCTGTTTATACCCACAAGGACCGAATTGACCTGTATAGTGTTGGAGACAAGTATTTGTGTGCATCGTTAAGTCATTTAGGTCACATGTTGAAAAAAGCTAACTCAGTGTGTGTGTGTGTGTGGGGGGGGGGGTATCGGCCAAAAAAACAGGATACCCTTTATGAGTCTAAGACACATACTTGTACTATGCAGACAAAGGTGTGGTCTTCAACGCTGATCTTGTAATCATGGCAACACAGTCAACAAAGAGACTCACGCTTTTCATAGATGTCCTCCCACACATGTAATTGCAGAGGTTAGAAGGCTCGAATGCAGATCGCTACACTCACTGAGTTACTGCTGCAGCTGATAATCGAAAATCCAGGCAAACCTGATGCAATTGCAGAGGACGAAAAACACAGGGTTTCCTGGCTGTGCTGTGTGACTGACTGCGCAGGCCAAGGACCTGGAATTGTCTGCAGACAGCCGAATACCGCAATTCTCTGCCAGATTATAATTTATGGATATATTTACACTTGAATGTGACTCCTGCAGATTCTATATGATGACAATGCTTTGAGCCCGTAGTCGGCATTGGTTTTACACGTCTCTTGTGGAGAGCTTGAAACTCAAACTATTACTTTTACCTGTCTATTTTTAAAGTGTAGACACTGTTCAAGTGTGATGTAGTTTCTGTCCATAACTTGTTTGTTTCTATTCATAATAAAGGCCTAAGGGCTTCCATGCCACCCCTTTATTATGAGTGTAAAATTTTTTGTACATCCACACCTGTCACTTATTGCACTCTTGCACAACCAGGAGATAAAAACTGGAACTGAAAGGACAAGTGTAGTCTGTTCAGATGGCAAATGGTCAACCAAGTGAAGACATACCGTTTCCTTTAAAAGGACATTACACAAATGACCTGACATAACTGTGCACTTAAAATACATCCTTTTTAACGTAACTTTTAAGATGGAGAGTAAATCTGTGAGCTTGTCTTTGTGATTCAAAGTGCTTGAGTTTGTGAAAATTGCTTAGAATGATTCTTGTATCTTGGCAATGCTGACAAAAATCAAAGGCAGCTGTGTGCCATTAATATTTTGGAGGCTCTCTCGTGCTGGAAAGAGAAAAGTATGAGTCTGTTGTGTTGCCGAGGCATCCTCAAGGCTCTTAACTAGAATCCTGAAACTGCGCGCTTGGTGCAAGTTGAAGAGGGAACAAAATGGCCGTTTCACCCTTGTGAGGAGCTCCGGTGCTGTCTCCAAAACATCAACAGCCAATAATGAGATGCAAGCGTGCAGTTGAGTGGGGAACAGAGGGGAGAAGGTGGTTAAATTTAGACTGTGGTGAGGAGAGCTGGAGACCTAATAGCTCTGTGTGGTCGGCTGGTTGGCCACTGTGCCTGACAAATAGACAGGAGTGGAAACCAACCTTAAGCAGCATAATATTTAGGCTGACCTCAAACCCAGACAAATAAAACACATTTTGAATAACTGGAAAGAACCTCAAAATGATAAAAAAACATTCCCTTTGAACTGGTTTGGTGAATGCTTGAAAGCAGAACGGCCTATTGTGGATGACAGACAGCCGACGGCCCGCTCAGCTGTGTGCTGTCCGGAGACGTTTCGAGTTGGGTGAATGAAGGTTGTGGATCTACCTCTTTGAGGTGGTCTGCGCTGCCCCAGGAGGCCGACCTCTGGTGGGGGCTTCCCTGATCTGCTCCCTCATCAATCCAGAGACCTGGAGTCTTAAACACAGAGACATACGAGCTGACATATAAACCACAAGTTATGCGACACTTCATTATTTTGTAACACATAAGAGTTAAACTACTAATAGATGCTCCTTTACTGTAGGACATCATATATCACATCATAATGTGAGTGATCACAGACAGAACGATTGCATGAATGCTTCCATTGTGTGTGAACCTACAGATATCCACACAGAGTGCATTACATCACCCTTAAAACAGACGATTAACTGACCTGAAGTTTCCCTACTTTGTTCAAGAGATCAGATAGCTGGCAGGTCACAGATGTTTTCCTTGCTGGGCCCCGCACCACGCCAGTATATATGCCAATCAGGAGCAGCGATGGGTTTTATCAACCAATGAACGATAACTGATCATCGAGAAATTATTTGATCACGAAAATTAGGCCGATTAGGTCGTGGGCTGTAGCGTCCGCTACATGGCAGCAACCAGACGGGGGCACAGCTGCGCGGTAATTAGGGGACCAAAACAAACAAAAAACCAAAAAACTGAACACATGGCTGGCGCAGAAACTGAAAGTAAACGTGAAGCAGCTTCAGTCAAACGAGGGCGGTTGTTTTCAGCGGCCAAACTTGACAGCCACCAGGCGAGGACGGCGTCTCTTTTGTTTGACCGTTAAACAGCTCAGCTTTAACTGCCCTGTGTGACATGGCGGCTTTTTTGGAATTAGGGTTTCCTTGAAGAAAATCACTTTTTCCATTCATATTTTCTGCCATATGCATTTTTAATATGAAAAATGTATTGAATTAAAATAAAAAAAATAAAACAAATTAAATCTATAACTGAATTTTAATTTCCCAATTGATCGATTAAGAACATTTCTTCATTTCTTCTTCCTTTTAATGGGCTTTGTCTTTCTAAAAGGTCAATGAGCAGCTAACATGTTCACACGCAGCAAAGTCACTCAGGGATGTGAGCCTCAGCTTGAAAACTAAAGCGCTGCATGTTTGGATGAGGAATTAAGAAAGTTGTGGGTGAAAGCAGTAATAAGTGCCATGTGTTCATGACAATCTGAAAGCTGGAAATCTGGATTCAATAAAAAGGAGAAAACAACTAAGATATAACATCCCCGAGGAAAGAGCTCCGTTCGACAGGAAGACCATAAGTCATAGCATGTTTGATTGCTTCCATTATTAAGCCGGCTTAACTTGAATACATCAGTGGAAAGGCACTCACTTTTTTTTATCTACAGGTTGCAACAGAAAGGACTTTCTCGAATCCCCGAGCCACTATCACGTTTAACAAGCCAAACATAGGTTTTGAAAATAATTATAGGGACACCAAATAAAAATATGGTTACCTGTCAACATGCTTGTCAGCAAGTGGTGACATTTACAAGGACTTTACAAGCAGCTGGTGTTGGTTCCTCTACTGACGTTTACACTTTTTTCACCTTCAGTGGTGGAAATCTATGAAGCAGTATCTCTATTTAATCTATATATAGTGCACTACCGTGATTGGCCGAGTGTGTGCAGCACAAGGCCGGGCTTATACCAGGTCAATGAGTCCGCAGTGAAGTTGTTAGCACAGAAGTAAAAACTGATATACAAAACATTCTCTATCAGAGAGCATAGAGGCAGCTCTGTCTCACTGAACATGTCTTTTAGACGTCTACTGCATAAACAAGGAAACGGTTAAGTTATGTAAATATATGCAAAAACAGGGACAGGCTGAGGATGTTTCATAGGCTTGTCTGAAACCACATACTTCCCCCTGATTATTCACATCAGTGCCTCCCGGCCTCAAAACAGATCCCCAAGAATCTCACTTTTTATGCGGCACAGTAGAACGCGCCATCTCAAATGCCAGTATCCTCGCCTTGCTCTCGGTCTGACCCCACGCTGACAGATAAACCTCTGTGACTCCCCTACTGATGCACAAGCCTTTCCCTATCATATGGAATATCACACTGTGTATAATGAGGAACACCCGTGAAGCCGCTTCACGCTGGCTTGCTGGTGCTAGTTTCCCAAGAAAAGGCGGCGATTTAAATGGGCGCTTGTGCTCTCATGAAAAGGAACCACTGTGCTTGGCCACACTGGATGGCAGATGTGTAGCTAGCCTTTAGCATTAACATTTTGTGCATGAACTTCGGAATTTTTTTTTTTTTTTTTTTTTGTGCCATTTTGGTTTCAGCCAATGACC
>CAAKHG010043302.1:0-10057 GCA_901007715.1 Dactylopterus volitans
CTCTGACCTCTGGCATCAACCAGGCATCTTCTCCCAGAGAACTGAGCATCACTGGGTGTCTCCTCTTTGTGGGACCATCCTCTGTAAACCCTGGAGATGGTTGTGTGTGAGAACCCCAGTAGATCAGCGGATCCTCTTGACCACGTCCACACGCCTCAATGCGCTGAGTTGCTGCCACGCGATTGGCTGATGAGACATTTGCATGCACAAGCTGTTGAACAGGTGTGCCTAATAAAGTGGCGAGTGGACAGTGAGCGCATGATCCACGGGTAACTTAGGTAGCTTAGCTTCAGCCTCTGTGAATAACTTACCTAGCTTAGCTTCAGCCTCTGTGAATAACTTACCTAGCTTAGCTTTAGCGTCTGTGGGTAACATCTGCGACTCTTCACCGTCCACAAATTCCATCCGCCGCTCAAGCAGCGCTGGAACATCATTCAGTTTGTGTAGTTTGAAAGCGACACTGCAGATATAGAAAAACGTAATATAGCCACGGTCTCGCTCTCCATGCTGCCCCCTACTGGTTACCACTTCTTTATACTTATTCTAAACTGAAGGTGTATTTTGCTGGCTAAGTAGCATGTACTTTTTTCTTTTTTTTTTTAAATGTCTTAAAGTACAAAATGAAGTTGTGACAGTGAAATATCATTACAAGCTGACAACAATAACCAATTGTAATTCATCCATCAAACGTTCTAAAGTCTGTCAGCGTGGAACTGTTACGGCATCCGTCATTTATGACTTAATGGGAGTGCAGCCGGCCGGTTCTGGGAAGCGCGGTGCGACTGCCGGCTACGGGAGTGCTCTGACTGTAAACCGAGGTCACCCGCCGCGCTCCAGGAGCTGGTGGGTCGCCAAGTTGCGGAAAATTCAGCGCTACCTGTGGCCAATGGTGTTCGGGGCCATTAGCGCAGGGCGTGCCGCCGCGGTGCCCGATTTCCTGCTCTGCGCGAATGACTAAGCAGTGGCATTAACCCAAGGTGTTGACGACAGCTTTATGGACGCCGAACGTAAGATCAAGACGTCGTCGCATGTAGGTCAGCGTCTGCCCGTGAGGCCGCGGTTTCGGAGATGAGTTGCGCAAGAGAGAAAATCCAGTTTTGCACACATTTTTGGGGTCAGGATTTGTCGTGCCGCGGCTCCCCTTTTCCCCGCTAATCTCCTGACACAATGCGGGGAAATAGTTTATACGCGACCGTAGTTTGCGAGAACAATGGCAGATAAGCTGCGGGGCCGTGTTGTTTCTTGTTTCTAGGTGTGAACACGCCGGCCTGTCGACAATCAGAGCTGTTTAAACGAGATAAGGCAAGTCCATTACCTCCTCAGGTGCGCGGCCGTTCACTCTCCGGGCGGCTTCGCGTCGACATGTGCAGCACCTGCGCTGATAAGTCGCTGAAAAGTTTGCCCGCGGAAAATCTTCGGACAAAGACGGAGGGATGAAAATGGCGCCCTTATCGGCGCGAGGAGTGATAGCAGTTTCACGTCTGATAGTTGATACAGTCCTTTCAATACAACCGGCGCTCTTGAGCCAACCTTTGACCTCGGCTAATTGCGGCTGCGCGGCCCCATTATTGCTTTGTTCCTACGGCTGCGGCCATAAAACGGCTATTTACATTCCTTCCTCCCCACTTGATTGACGGGTATATGAGTGCGAGATGGATACAGAGATATGTTCCCTCAGATGAGGTCTGCCTCATTTGGTAATTGCGCGCTGGTATCAGACCGAGGCAGCTCCGGCGGGCCGTCAGCCACGCAGCTAATAACGCCGGCGCGTCCTCTCATCAATCACCTTCGCTGCCGCTCTCGTTAGCCTCGGCGCGGGGCTCGTCTCCTCCCGAGCCCGGGCATTTACATGACGTGACAGTTGGCCGCGCACAAGGCAGCCATTAATGTCAGGGGAGCGCTATCAGCGCGAGACATCTCGCCTGTACAGTCAAATATATGTGTAACGGCCCTTCCCAGCATGCAACGGCACCTCACCTGCCGTTCAGAGGAGCGCTCGGACCAGACCGCGAGTGTCTGTCCTCGCATAAGTATGGCGAGACTGTTATTTGTTTATGTGTGACGGCATATAGGGACGATTGTGTGCGACAAACAAAGGAAACAAACTGAAATAGAGGTTCTGGAGTCGGGCTGCGCCGCTGGGAGCCGCCGGTTTGCATACATTGCTCCATTGCATACAACAGCGGCGCAAAAGTGTGCCTGTGCATGCTTGCATGAGCCACTATGTTGGAATGCTGGCCCCGGGCGCTGCAGCAGCTCTCAGCTTTAACTTCTGTAAACAAGCTAATAGCAGGAGACTGGAGGACCACACAGCGCCAGCGGCAGTCGCGCACAGCCGCCGCCGCTGTCGCCGCCGCTGTCGCTGCCACCGTCTCAGCTGCTGGCGCGGCAGAGCAGGGACAAAGACTGGCGCTGGGATAGATTTACTCGGCTGTACTGAAGGAGGCAACCGAGCAATAATAGCAGAAGAAGAAGAAAAAGGAACAGTAACAATAATAGCAAGAAGAAGGAGAAAGAACAAGAAGATGAAGAAAAAGAAGTGTCAAAGACGAAGAAGAGGGGAAGGGAAACGTCCTAGAACTGCAGAAATGACACACACACCTCGAGAAGACTTAGATGAAACCAAGAGTAGAAGAAGAAATCATAAAAGAAAAGAAATCAAGTTGCCCACCCGGGTGTTACTATCGGCATGGCGAGCGGCACCGTCTGTCCTCCCACCCTCGATCCCTCAGGAGGACCCATCGGAGCAGGACCCCTTAGAGGAGGACCCCTCAGAGGAGGACCCCTCAGAGGACCCCTCTCCTGTTGGACCGACACGTATTGACATCAGAATCGGATGATCTACAGATTTAAGTAACGGAATCCTCAAAAGAGAAGACTCAATACTCGCGACTTCGGCGCGACCTCATATCAGTCAAAGTCTGTGACTTCTGCAATATTGCACCAAATTCTGCACCACGCACACTTTGAAGTTCATGAACAGCCGGAACCTTTTACTGTAAGACAAACTTCTCCCAGGGCAACAGCCTCAGTGCAAAGTCAGTAAAATCTTAACGGTGCGGCAATTGCCTGCAATTTAAAGGCAAACTTGCACATTAAAGTTGCACAGCCTTGTGTGGATTTGAAATGAGGAAAATTGGGGCGTGAGGAGAAGACAATAATGTTTCCTAAGAAATGATGGCAATATTTAGACCCCACGTACCCCCCAAAGTTCATGACTGCACTGACTTTCACACTTTCATTGTGAATTTGAACTTCATAAATGGTGCAAATTCAAAAACACATATATTTATATATATATCGTTCATCTTTGGTTTACCTTGATAATCTTCACCCTGTATGTTTGTTTTGTACAAATTCCCATATGTTCTTGCCTTACCTCCATAATACTACCAATGCTACTGCTACCATTATTACTGCTACTACTACTACTAATGATAATACTAATAATAAAAATAACAGCAACAATAATAATAATGATAGTAATAATGATTTTTATCACCATATGTTGATGGTTGGATGTTGGAAAACAGTGAAAGGCTCCCAGTGCCAGAGGCCAGTGTGACTTCTTCACCACTTGTTGCCAAAAAAAAAAATTCAGTTTACCATAATGCAACATGAGGATGAGGAAAAGCAACTGATTCTAATGTTGTGAAAAAGTAGACAACGTAGCAGCGTTGGCTGCTTGTAGGTCTGCACCACTTGGCGCCCCCTAGAGGCCCGGAGCACCTCCATCGTGTTGGCATATGCAGCGAGTACACGTTTGGGTTTCTGCGTCCGCAGTGTGTTTTGCTATGAATGCGTCTGCTTCAGGTTCCCGCTGCAGTTGTGTGTGTGTGTGTGTGTGTGTGTGTGTGCAGTTTCTCTATTTCTGCATGTGCCTTGGAATCTGCGCCCTTTATGAATTCGCTCATTTCTCCCAGCGGAAGTCATTTTACAAATATCACCAGGAAGGATTAAAAAAATGAAAAATAATGTCAAACATGGCAAAATAAAGATAGCAATGTTTGTTTCTAGCCTTGACACATGACGTCGTCAGTAACGTGTGTGTAGTTTCACTGCGTGGTCTCTTGCCTTGCGTAGTTTTTGTGATTTTTATATACAGTATATTTATATATATATTTATCTGTTATGATGGCGGGCTGATCCCAGGTCAGCCGGCCGCCCCGCTGAGGCTGACGGCTTGTTTACATCTCGCCTTGGATCGGCTCCCTGGTTTACAACCCGAGTGTTGCCTCATTACAAGATGAAACAGGTTAGATGGCATGTTGAACATCCAGGAAACCTCCCTGAGCGCACTCGCCTCCTGCACACGCGATGGGCAGCCGCACAGCTGCCTGCCTGTGTGTGTGTGTGCGTGTGTGTGTGTGTGTGTGCGTGCGTGCGTGCGTGCGCCTGTGGAGAGAAAGCAAGCCAGCATTGTCTCGGGCCGTGATGGATGTTCACACAGGAACCTGTTGGTCGGTAATGATGCGCTGATTGTTGCACTTATGAGATGTATCAACCTAATGCAAATGCCCGGCTCCATTTCCTGCTGCACACGCAGATGCGAGCCAAAGGTAATTAAATGTGGAAGGGGAACATTGATCTGGAGTTTCCCCCCCCCCCCCATTTACGCGCTCTCCGGCGGCTTGGTTGGACTCTCCGGGTGAGATTCTGAAGACGTTCAATCTATTTCAGAGGGAAATATTGTTCTTTTTAGCAGCACTTCACTGTTGGGACCGATATGATCAGGATTGAGCAACAAGTCCCGGAATTTTTTTTCTTCCCCCTCAACCCTCGAACACCGCACATGAGCAGGCTTCCCCTGTGCCCACATTGCGGATTCATGTTAGAAAACGATTATCAGCACTATATTTGAGGTTTGGTCAATTCAATTCAATTCAATTATACTTTATTAATCCCTGGGGAGGGAAATTAGCTTTCCAGCACACCATCAACACCAAGTAGTAAAAAGTGCAAGCCAGTTATAAAAAAAAAAAGAATAAGAATAAAGCATGAAGAAATGCAATTTAAGAAAAATAAAGACAATGGTTAAAAAAAATAAATAAAATAAAACACAGTTGAGGTTTTAAGCACAAACTCACCGGAGGAGGAGATCATGGCTTCGGCTCAGATAAGCTCTTTTGGTCGAGACATATTTACTTTTGCATATTTTAATATTTTTCAAAAAATATAATAAAACCCTTGTTTGTCACACACACATATTTTACTTTTTTACACATTTACTTTTGCATATTTCACTTTTTTCTTTGTAAAGTTAGCTAAACCCATTCAGTTAGCACAATCGACAAACTTCCGCTGCTGCTATCGTGCGTAATATCGGAAACAAGCGCGCGCTACCAGTAACCTACTTTCTGTAGGTAGTAATAAATAAAAGAAAAGTTTTTTTTTTTTTTTTTTTTTTTAAACGAGATTTCCGGCAGAGGTTAGCGAGCTGCTGGTAATTCTCTCATTATGAAACACAGCCAGCGACTGCTGACGCCGTGGCCCCGGGCAACGCTACCCTTTTGGGCGTGTGACATCGACCGGCCTGTCAATCACGGCCCCGGCGCTTAAATTGGCCGCCCGGTAAACAACTCGGAGCCGTAATACCACATTTGGCTTTTGTGCTGTAATAATTGGGTTGTTTGTGCCAAGGTTAATGACACAGCGCGACGGGACTGTGTCAGCGGCGCATTCCGCGTGCGTCCGTGTCCGTGCCCGGCTTCTCGGGGCTCCGCGGCGTTTCTGCCGTACGCTATGAACTGCGGCCTGACATTTCATTGATTTTCCGTTTTCTTTTATTTTTTTGTTTTTGTTGGATTGTTTTGTTTGCTCTGACGATAACAAACTCAGGAGATCCCCCCCCCTCCTCGCCCCTCCGCCCCCGCCGGGAGGCTTTCAGACAGGCTGAGAGGTTCCAGGTTGCCTCGGATGCCAGGCGGGCTCAGTCATCCGCGCGGTGACACATCAGGCCCAGATCATCTCTCCAGATTTGTCCTCGGCCCCCTGTTTCGACTCTCGGACGTCATTTGCATCCTCTCACCGCGCCTCTGATGGGCTCCCGGGCTTTGCAGGCAAACTTCCCACGCAGTCTGGAAATGTGACTGCGCCGCATTCTGCCTGTGATTAGCTGGCTCTCGGCTCTGGGCTCTCGCAGGCCCTCCTCCTCCTCCTCCTCCTCCTCCTCCTCCTCCTCCTCCTCCTCCTGCTCGTGCGGGGCCGTTCTTCACGTTTCCACATTAAAAATAACACAGGCAAGAATAAATACCCGAAGAACACGCAGGAAATGTATCGGTCCGATGGCCCCAGCACAGGAAAGCGGCCCTCTATTAATCCTCTTTGTTCCTGAGCTCTATTGTGTTTGGACTTATAGGCCCATCCTGTCATTTATGTTCCATATGCTTCTTTTTTTCTTTCCAGCCTCCTGATAGCGGGGGGAGGAGAGGAGAAAGATACAGTCATGTCTTAGCAAACTGGCCCTCGTTTTTTAGGATGATCTTTTCCTAATTACCTGGGGACACATGAGGGACGTCGAAATCAGGCCTACAAATGTCACAGTCACTTTCCTTCGGTATTTGATAAATCCTCGAAAACTGCGCGCGGACCGTACGCTTTTGCGGCAGACAATCGCGGTTTCTATGACATCGTCGCCCCGGAGCTCCTCCTCCTCTCGCCTCTCGTTGCTTCTATTTTTCGAAGACCCCCACCCCGTTAGATCTGTTACACACCCTGTTCCACTTGTCTGTGATAGCTCGCAGCAGATTTTAAATTTCGAGCTGATTATTGTGTCTTGAAAGTGGACAATTTGTTGGGTATTTTCCGGCTCATCTCCTCTTTTTTTTTTTTTTTTTCTCTGTTAAAGGTTTTGTGTTTCTAAATTCCAGTGGTTGTTGTGATTAAGAGATGTGATGACCAAACCTTCAAGCCTTTAGTAAAAAGTATGAGTTGACACTGGTGAGTCAAGTAAACAAAATAATCCGACCTCGAAATGACAAAACGACTCCCGCCCAGCCCCCCCCCCAATAAAAGGCAGCAATATCTTACTTAATCTCGAGGTTATTAATGGAAAATTGTCAGTAACGCTATTCAAATCGCTTCCGACAAAGGACGCTGTCACGCCTCACCCCGATCCCGCTAACCTCAATTTACAGGTTAGCGTAATTTGCATTATCAACAAAGGGCTTGAAATCATGAAGGAATTTCTCGCCCGCTGAAACGGCGGAACCGTTTCAAGTCGGCGACGTGTTTTCATCATCATCGCTCATGCGGTTTGACATCACTCCTCACTGCTTCAATCAGATGGTCCAACATGTGGCCCTTTGCTTACGCTCTCTGAGTCACGTTAACCCTCTGGAAAATAAATGTTACTCATCCCTGTTGTAATCCCATGAAGCTGTTATTTTTTTTTTTTTTTTTTTTTGAGCACACAAGCAATCAATCTAAACGCGGACGCTTTTACTCGAAACTGCGCAAACGAAATGATGATAATAAAACCACTACACACACACACACATGCACACAAAAGGCGGCGCACACGTGCAGAGAGCAGATTGCCGCGGGCTCCGGGTCCAGTGTGTGTGTGTGTGTGTGTGTGTGTGTGTGTGTGTGTGTGTGTGTGTGTGTGTGTGACAGGTCGTGGGAGGATCAAAGTTCAAATTTTGAATGCACTTTGAAAGAAAACAACAGAAAGGAGGAGGCGAGCAGCGGGCAGATAGAGAGACAAAGCATTGATAAAGCCCATTAGCAGTTATATTAGCGGGGAAAGGGGGGCCGGGGGCAGAGGGGAGGTAGCGGAGGGAAGGGGGGGGGGTTGATTTACAGAGCGGCGTGGGCGAGGACGGGACGGGACCGGCGTTTGGCAGAGGAGAGGCCAGACAGATGAGAGCGAGAGATTATCGGCGCGATAGAGGAAACGGTTTGTGCCGCATCGGGCCTTATTTGTCAGGTAGAGAGCTGAGCAGCCCGCGAAAACACACACACACACACACACGCGTGCACACACACACACACGCACACACACACACACACGCACACACACGCGCGCTCTCCTCCTCCTCCTCCTCGGTGAGGGAAGCAGGATGTCTTTCATCCAGTTCAGCCGAGGGATCAAAGCTAAAAAGCTGCTCGGCTGAAACTGACCTCAATTTGCACTGCTGTTCACTCTGCACCTCTCCAACGTACACAGCCCTCCTGACACGCACACACACGCACACACACACACACACACACACACACACACACACACACACACACACACACACGCACACACACACACTGAAGCACACGCATGCTACTTCCCTTCCTGTATGCCACACACTACCTCATCCACTTAACACAGGAAATCTCTCATGGCTTCAGCCCCCATTAATAGCACAATTTATAGCCTCCACATTAACACTCGGACACGCGGTCCGGTGCGCCGCCGCCGCCACCGCCGCCACTGCAGCCGCCGCCACGGCCGGCCTGCGCTCCATCGGCCCCCCCAAACAAGCGCCTGTTTGTGTTGTGTTAAGTAACCTGCTCACAATGGCGTTACCCGTCCCCGCACTTCAAAGAGCAGCCTGTGTTTAGCTTCCTCTGTGTCTTCTCGCGCAGTGTTTTCACTACAAACAGCCTCGCCGCCTCCACTCCCCGCCCACACGCACACACACACACACACACACGCGCGCACGCACACACGCACACACGCATGCGCGCAATGTATTGTACACATGTGTTTGTGTACACACACGCACGCATATTGACAACCACATGCAACTTAAAGGAGGCCGACATCCTGTTTGGCCCGTTTGGCCCCTTCTGTGTTTCTTTACATGTTTTCATGTCGGGTTTTTTTTTTTTTTTTTTTTTTAAATTCTTATTTGATTGACGCTTTCAGCTGCGCATGCTAACCTGCCTCCCCGCAAAGACGCTCAGCTACCTCTGTGGCGCATGTTATGTGCTCCGGATGCCGTGCCCGTGTGATGGTCATAGCTGTTCTGGAAAATCTTGAGCCGATGTTTTGCTTTAGGAAGTGTCTCGATAGCAGAAGAGTCGCCGGCTCGATGCGAGCGGAATCTAAAATGTACGCAACAAACGTGTCAAACCATCTGCAGAATTTGGCCCGGCGTCCCGAGGACGGCGTACATATGGGGACCGGATCATGTGGTGCTGATTTAATGGATTGGATTGGTTAATCAAAGCGTGTTTGGAAGATTTTCATGGCCTGTCCACCGAGGCCTGCTGAGGTCTGCTCAGGTCTCCGGCCTTGGAGACGCTTTCATCCTTTGCACCGTATGCTGCATTTGATGCCTTTAACTCTCACTGGGCTGGAGGATGCAGTTCCGTTATGTAAGGGATGCGGCATATGCGAAGGGTCGGCATAGCGACGGGCCCACGAGTGCACGTTTTGATGACACAGCCCTGACGAAAAGGCATCTGCAGCACAAACTGCTGAAAACGGTCATAAACATGAAATAACGTGCAGTCTGCCTGGTTTGACTTTTAATCGTGTTGGTTTATTCTTTCATCGGACCTTTAATGATTTGCAAGTTGTTTTGGGGATTTTTTTGGCAAACTTCTAAAATTTGAGAGGGCAAAAGGTGGAAAAAAAAAAATAATATTTTGCAGTATAATGGAATGGAACAGCACAAAAATGCTTGTAATACAGTAGAACTTTAAAAAAGCACACACACATGCAAAAGAGAAAGTACAGGAATCAAATACAGTATATGTAAATAAATCTAAGAATGTAAAGCAATAATAATACACATAGTGTATGTAATGTCAGAAAAAAAATGTATTGCACATTCAGTATTATTCACATTAATGGCACATTGCACAATTAAGGCTATTTGCACGTTATACAGAAAAAAAAACAGGTGTACCAGACATGTATTTTGTGGCGTTTCACGGGGCTACGGCACCTGGGAAGAACCATGTCAACAAAAAGTAACACTTTAATGTCATATTGTCAACACGACTGAAATATGTCGCGCACCTAACACTCGATCATGTTTTGCTGTTGTTACCAGATTGCGTAATGTTGCGCCTCGCTCCTGTTATTTCTGTCCGGGTTTGTGCTGACTGTGGC
>CAAKHG010043303.1:0-15081 GCA_901007715.1 Dactylopterus volitans
TGTGGAAATGCATGTAAACAGTAATGCACAAACCATAAGAAAAGTTAAGGATATACGGGAGGTGAGAGGGGGAGAAGCAGAGCGAGGGAGAACATAGATGGGTAATTGAATGGAGAGGGGGGAAAGAAAAGAAAAATAATCGCGATGAATTCCTCCACTTTATAATTTCTTGATGATTTCGAGCTTAATAGATCAGGGTGGGAGAGGAAAACAAAGCTGCATTTTCATAGACAAAAGGCAATAAAGTTTTCAATTAAGCCGAGGTTCCATGGGAGTGCGGCGCGCGCGCGGCCGCCCGCCCGCCCGCTCGCTCGCTCGCCGCCGAATCGTTCCCGAGCGCGACAATAAACTGGTGACAAATACTCGAGGCCGCCGCTCGGCCGTAGGCTTAATTGGTTTGTATTGTACATTTGCCGGCGTTGGAATATGTGGCATTATGAGCGATTGTCCTCTCCAGTTATTGCACAGCTCCGTCGCCCTGCTGTGAGCGCCGCTATATACGTGAGAGCAGAAGAAGTCAGGTGTTTCTAAGGAGCCAGAAAATGACGCAAAATAATAATAAAAAAAAAAAAAAAAAAAAAGCTTGAGCGAAACACTGAACAACCCCAGAGGTTAATTTCGGCTCTTTTCCGGAAAGTGAAGCAAGAAAACGTCCGTTTTGGCTGCGCCCGCCGTCCGCTAGAAAGAGCTCAACGGTCCAAGGCCGATCCTCAAATCCCAGAATTCCCAGAGGCGAGCTTACGATTGCCACTCGTCATGCTTAAAAAAAAAAAGCAATAAGAAATAAGAAGATGATGATGCAAACCGGTTAAATCAGTTTTGTCGGCGTGGCTCAGAACCACAAATTGCATCGCCTGGGTGGGCCGGGCAGCCTGCAAGCAGGCGCGTTAGAGGTCCGAGGCTGCCGCTCGGGCGGCGTCAAGAATCCTCAGTTAACGGTGACGAAACTGCCGGTTAAAAAAATAAATAAAACGACGCGTGATCAAGATGTGACGGTTAGCTGTGTCCCAGCCGGCTCGGAAGGCTGCCGGGCTGCTGCCGGATGGGCCGCGCAGCCTGATTCCAGCAGCAGCAGCAGCCCGCTGACGCTCCTGATACTTTGACAGACAAGTGCAGATGAAAACCAGTCGCACTTTATCAGAGCTCCGATTTTTATTTTTTTTTATTTTTTTTTTATTTCCCCCCCCTGAAGGACTGCAGACCAGATTCAAGGCGGGAATTTGTGTCATCTGGTGCAGGCGTTCATTGTCGGCGCGGGGGGGAGGAGGAGCGGGATGGGGGGGGGGGGGGGGGTGACAGGTGCACTATCAAGCGGAATAATTCACTGTCAAGAGGAAGAGCATTATTCCGTCATCCGCTACTTTAACGCCGCAGCTCAGCGCTGCTGTTAGCCACAGATGCGCCGCCGAAGCTAGACGGGTTCGAACCTCCCCATCCCACCCACCCAACCCCCGCCAGTTAAGAGCCGACAGGGTGCATGCTGGGATTGACTGGTGGGCTGCGCGGGCTCGCCTGGACCGCCTGTCATGTTCCTGCCAGATATCACGAGATGTCGCCTGCACGGTTACTCGCGCAGCCGAAATGATAAAAAGCAAGCAAATAACAAAAAAAAAAAAAGAAATAATAGAGGATGCGCCATCATGTCCCGCTGCCACACACACACACACGCACACACACACGCACTGAAGACAGCAAATTATACGAATGCACATAAGTCAGTATTGCAGCATTTTCTATTTAGGCTAATCAGCGTCATGCATAATTATATTATCAAACAGCCTGGCGGCAATTACACGCCGTAGTAGTGCTGATTTACAAATTTCTTTTGACTGATGAGCGGAGTATCTCATATAGGTGTTAATAAAACCTTGTCACCCTGGCAACATTCTCGGCGAGCAGTTAAGAGCTGAAACGCGCATGTTGTGACACCGCATGACTTTCATCCCGACAAAGTAATTAAAACCTGAAATGGATTCCGAGAATTGCCTCCCCGACGTCCGCGCCTCACGCGGCCGAGACGGCGAGCGGCGTTTTTTTGCATCCCAGCTGTTGCCGCCGCGTTTTTATTTTTAATTTTTATTTTTTTTTATTTCTTACTCTGCTCTTCATTAAAAACGAAACCAAAAAAAACAAAACAAGCCTCACCGGTTTGTAAAGCTTAGCGCTGTCAAAACAGAGTTACAGCTTTTTGGTCACTGATCTCGACAACATGTCGTCCTTTTGTTGTCACGCTGCGGTGGAGTGGAATATCCTCGTTTATCTAAATTATACACGGATCAGCCATAACATTATGACCGCCGCGTGTTCACCATAGAGTATAATACAACAGCCCTGCAATCAGTTCTCCCTTCAGGAGGAGTTTTAGAGTGAATTATTGTCGAATACATGTGAGAGAGGTCTTGATGTATTTGAGTGATTGTTATTGGGACTGTAAATTTTGATGCTGTTGAACTGGACTGGGTTATTCTAAGAGGTGTCCCTAATATTTTGGTCATCCTACTCATTCGCAGTAGGATGACAACATGATAGGGACACCTAATTATACGTAAAAATCCTCCTGAAGGGAGAATTTATTGCAGGGCTGTTGTATTATACTCTATGGTGAACATGTGGTGGTCATAATGTTATGGCTGATCGGTGTGTATGCATAGTGAGACTGTATTTACTGTCTTAGAGTGTCTTCATGTCCCATTAGACGTTTGTCTGAGATGTTGTCACCATCAGCGCCTGCCCAAATACACGCTTTTGTGATGTCGCAGTGACCTCGACCTTTGACCCCTGAAGACTAACATCTGATCACTACACCTTCGACTCCTGGTTGACATTTGATCCACAAATATCGCGTCCACGAGAATGATTCTGGTGGCAGGGAAGCTGACTGCCCACCGTTATGGGGGGAAAAAACGAGTTTGGGCCATATGAGTGCATAGTGAGGTCACGGCGACCTTGACCTTTTGACCACCAACCTTTAACTAATTCTTCCATGAGCCTGAATTGACATTTGTGCCACGTTAGAAGCAAATACTCATCAGAGAAATGTTGGCTTTCGACCTTTTTAGATACAAAATGTCATGATGTCTTATCATCGTGTCTTTTTCAGACTTTTTGCTCATACGAGGTGTTTTATGAGGTCAGAGGTCACTGTGAAACAAAGTCACCACAACCTTATCCATTTATCCTCGAGCCTGAATTCCTGAGGTTTGGAACTCAAGAGACAGGGACTGACGGGTGGATTAAAAACCTAAAAACCAATGAATATGTAAAGTATTAATTAATATCGTAAAGCAGTTGGTCATGTGACCTCTCCCAGCTCCTCCCGGCATCCCGGCTTCACGCAGCCGTCATCTCGTTTCCTTCCTTCCTGTGGTCATAAAGACGATGGCCACTAGAGGGCAGCTGTGGCTCAAGCTGCATATCGTAACGCGGCGTCAGTCAAGAACAGCGGGTGTTTGACTTTCACGCGTCGAGGCGTTTAATTCTGAAAGATGAATTATGGCGGGGTTCTTTTTTTTCCCCCATCGATGTATCACCTGAGCCACCTTGACCCCGTCAGAAATAAGTCATAAACGCTTACCAACTAAATTATCATGGCAGGTTTCATCATCTTGTGGCAGCTTGATATTCTTTCTTTTTTCTTTATTTTTTTTTTTTTGTAATTAATTACAGCCAGGCGCTGTGCCACTTACCAGAGCACAGATAGTGATCAAAATATTGATACATAACTTAATTGCAGGACAGCTGCACTCTGTGACAGCATCTTTGGGTGGATGAAATGGCATCTGTTTTACATCTCCTTTATTAGAGAATCGAAACTCAATCACCTCCGAGCACACGCGTTCCCTCTGGCATCCTCACTTCCTGTTTACCGAATCAAATGATTTTTGGGTTTCTTTTTGTTTGTCCAGATGAAATTACCTGAGGATTTTAGATTTCCGCGTTTGTAAAAGACGGGTGACTCGGGCGTTTCATTCCGTTCCTCGGTTTGTCGCGCGCGGTCCCTTGACTATGCTCCCAATTATTTTTTTGCGCGTTAATTGCTTCCCCTTAATTTGCTCTCCCAGAGTCGTGGCGTAATGAAACGTGCCGTCGGATCAGTCTCCCGTATTCCGTTTGGTTGTTTATTAAAATCCCGGATTGCGATTGCTCAGCACGCGGCAGCCGCTTGTGGCGACATCAGATCATAAAAAACCCCTTAAAAAAAAAAAAAAAAAACACACGTCCGACCGGCCGCTCTGGTCAAAACCCGTAAAACCGGCCGCCACGCCCGCCCGCGCTCGTGGGAGCCACTTTTGTTCCGGAAAGTCGAGGCGTCTAAATAAAGTCTTTGGAGAGAAGAGATCCGAACCGACAGCGAGGCGACGGTGAAAGCAAAGGGTAAGACCATTACTCCTTTTCTCTGCTCTTAATGGCCCTCTCTCACTTCCTTTCCCAACTCGCTTTCACGGCCGAGGAGGGTTATGGAATTTCATTACTTATGATTGAAAACCAATGGAGTTTTGAAAGCGGAAAGAGATGGAAAGGTGCACTTAAAATGCCAGCGTACCCTCCAGATGCCAGTAATCTAATTTACTGTCGGCGGTAATAAACGTGGAGCCACCAGATGGCACAGATAAGATGTTATTTCGCCATCAGGGTTATCACTTAATATCTGATAATGTCTGCGGGGAGCGCTTGTGTCAGACAGTTAAAACAGGGGCCTCGACTCCTGGCAGCAGGAATAATCATCAGCATGGAAGGATTGTTAATCTGTCAAATCAATGTGACTTCACTCAGTAATGTGTTCATAAAGGGACTCTGCGTTGAGGGCGGCGGTGTTAATGGTTCACACTTGTGGATTTCCCTGAAAGGCTCTGTGCATTCTTAAGAGGAGCAGCCGGAGCGTTTTCCAGCCGAGGCGGGACGGAATCCGGCGGTCCGCGATATAGATAGATATGTCTGTGTGTGTGTGTGTGTGTGTGTCACCGTGACTTTGCTCAGGCTGCGCTCAGGGAGTGTGTGAGTCAGAAATGTGACCTGGGCAGTTCAGGGAGAACCAAACACACCCAGCTAGGTGCAGTGAGGGAAAAGAGCAGAGAGGAGCCAGCTTATTGGTAGTCAAAGCCAGTGTCGCGCATTCCGCAAGCAAATATTCTAGCGCCTGGATGGGTGTTAATCATGTCGGGTCGGTCATATTCACCCTCTGTTTACAATACACGGCGATAAGCCGCCATATTGCCGCCACTGCAACCTGAGAGAGGTATCCGACGCATTTGAGTGATTGTTATCGGGACTGTAGCGCGTGACGCTGTTGAACTGTACTGGGTTCACGCTGAGAGGCGTCCCTAATATTTCGGTCACAGTGGTGACCCAGCACAGCCCGACGGCGTCTCGAATTCCGGTCCCAATAACGATCGCTCAAATACGTCAGCGCCTCTCTCACACGCATTCAAAGGCTGTTGCAGTGGTCATAATGTTATGGCTCTTTGTACACTCTCCCACCGATATATCGGCGCGTTCCGCAGGGAAAACCGGGAGCATCATGGGACGCGGCGAGAGCGAGGAGTGGGACGAGAAGCACCACGACACGCGGCAGACCCAGCCGCAGAAGCGCCGCGACTCGGAAGCGAGCGACGGGTCGCGGGGCGGCTGCCCCAAGTGCTGCCTGAAGACCAGGGACTGCCTGATGAGCCCCGAGTGCGGGCGGGCCCTGCAGATCTCCAGCGTGGTGGCCTGGTGCGGCATGTGCATCCGCATGTTCGTCTGTGAGTCCCCTTCTTTTTAATCTGCCGGGGCGCGGCGGTCAGAGTCTGGGTGAACGCAAATATACAAGCGTGACATTTGAAAGGTTAATTTGCGCCTTTCCATCTGTGTTTGTATACGCGCCTATTAAAATCCTGCCAAAGCGGAAATATTACCGTCTCTCCACAGAAGCATCATAATTATAGAGCGAACGCCGGGAAAAAAAAAAAAAAAATTAATCTGATCATTTTCCTTTTGTTATTATGTTTTTTTTTCTTCTCCCTCCCCGTCTTTTTTAATTAGAGAATCCACCCATGGATCACAGGAGGACCGGCTTTCCAGGCTGCTGGTTCCCCACCATCCCCCAGCAGCCTGCGAGACATGGGCGGCATATGGCTCTGCTCTCCTCCGAGATGGGAAAACAGCCTCCGTTTTGACTCGCTTTCATCGGTCTCTGTGAATGTTGCTGTGCGTAGGAGCTATTTAGCAAATAAAGTGGCATTAAGCCGCTCGCTCGGAAGCGCGTGGAGCGGCGGTGTTCGTAGCAAGGATAGCGAGAACGAGGGCGCCTAATTGCCAGTTGTCTTATTAATTTGAGTTTTGCATCATTTATCTCGCGCTGGTCCTTTATTCAGCTCTTCGGTTCCACCTTTAAGGACCCCTCTCGGAAAAAGCCCGCGTTCCTCTGATTGGCCAGTTCCTGGAAGTCTTTCTCGGACGGCGTCTGTGTAAGCCGGATCATTTTGGCCACTTTTAACACGACGGCAGCGTCCACCATTGTAACATCATACTCCAGATAAGGTTCACAAGCAGCGCGGATGCCCTTTAAGCTTCACTTGGGAACTTAACGAGTATTACAAATGTTGAATGTTTATAGTTGAGCTTGTCGATAATGTAAAATTATTCTTGTACAAAGCAATAAAAAATATTTTAACCTGTAACTTGTGTGGGTGAATACAAGATCCGTTCGCATTACATAACAGTACGACGATCAACAAAGAACTGAAGGTCTGTCACGAGTTAAATTGACGAGAATCATGGCAACCTGTAATTAAATGCATAGCTTTGACAAGCATCTACATATTTGATGTCTTTGGCTCTCGTTTTTTTTTTTTTCTTAAGTCATATGAAGAAAAAAAAACTCATTATTAATCACACTCATAAAGAAACGTCAAAACACAGTAATTATTTAAAGCTTTGACACTTTCCCGATGTCTCTGATCTTGGAGCAGCATTTTATTCAGGGAAAAGCGCTTCATTGGAGGGTTTCCTCCTCCTCCTCTTCTTCTTCTGTTTGACTGCCAGTAGGAGTCCTCCTGTTTTCTTACTTGTGTAGCTAGCATTAGCGCAGCTAGCATTAGCACGGCTAGCTACAACGTCAGCATGGCCCTGGCTTGTGATTTCTGTCCCCCCTCGCAGGAGTGTGCGGACACAAACCAGCGTCTACTCTTCGCCAAGATGGCGCCCTCATGTTTACGCCTCCTGTGACGGCTCGGGTCACGTGACCTCCCGTGAGACTTCAGTTCCGGGTGGACGCGTCTCTCTCTTAGCTAACGACGGCAGCCACTCGTATATATAACAATCTCAGCCTGCTGTGACTAGATGAAGTGGACGGTTGCCCCCTGGTGGACGGCGATCTTTGCGATATTTCTCAGTACGAAACGGAGTGATGGAGATTTGTGGTTATTAACCATTTTGTTTCACCCACAAAAGAAAACAGGACCCATTTTGAAAAGTTCCTCGAATTTTACTGTGAATAAAAAAAAAAAGCACAAGTATTATTCCTACATTTTTTTTAAGGTTGATGTTTAATGCATCACCAGTTGCAGGCGTTCTAAGGTCTAAATTTCCTTCAGCTCCTGTTCTGTTCCGTTTGGTTGCCATGGTCACCCCTCCATACCTGAACCTGCTGTGCCATTTAGTGTTTTTTTTTTTTTTTCTCTCCGTACGTTGGAGTTTTCGTTTAACTACAAAGTTTTAGAAACAAAAAGAATACTTTAAGTTAATTTGAAAAAAAAAAAAAGAATCAAAGTCCATTTGAGGGCAGTTTGGGTTTCAAGTTGCTTCGGTTTACAATCCAGAAACTACAAATTTTTACGGTTAAATACCCCGTCTGCCTTTTGTGTGCTGGCTCTGCTTATTCATTGTCTGGAGCAGCTAAATTCACAGTGGTGGAAGGAAATAAAGTCGCGTTTTAGTTTTCACAGACTCTCCCAGGATTCCGGACATATTTCCAACCTTACGTTTTCGAAATGACAAAAAAAGGCGGCGCGTATTCACCTCTTGATCCGCTCCTGCAAACTGCCGAGAGCCGACAACCTCCCGGTTACGTCTGCTTATTTTTGTTACTTCCCTCACGCTAACGAGCTGGGTCGCGGCAGCTAATCTGCAAATTTGTTGTGGAACTGTCGGGGTTAACAACCGGCGGGGACCGCGACGCAGGCTTTTGGGTGATTTCCTTGAATGATATATAGGTTGTCTGTCCTCCTGTCATGCTTGAGCTGTGATTAATTATTTCCCTTTCTTTCCCTTTTCTCTGGTCCTCTGCACTCCTCTAATTCCCTCCCGCTCCGCCGCCACCTCATCCGCACCAGTGTGTCATTGGAAGCATCACAATACAGGGGTGACATTTCAAGCAGACAGATTAGGGCTCCTCTCCAATTAATTTTGCTTTCCTTTCCCTGTTAAATAGACAATCAAGCAAAGGCAAAATGTCAGCGAAACAAACGAGGAGTCGCCATGTGGCTGACAATTACTGCCAAGCACCTCAGAAATGCCAATATGTTAAAGTGGGAACAGTGTGTGAGACGAATGGGGACAAACGGCGATCTTTGAGGAGTCTTGTAGCAGCAGCAGCAGCACTCGGGGGGGCGGCGGGGGGGCGCCCGGCACGACTGTGGTTCCGCTGTCGAGTGATGACATACGACTCGCAAGAGGGAAAGGTCGAATGTCGCGGAGGCTCTGGACGTGTGAGTATCTTCTTAAGTGCCAAACACATGCTGCTCTTATGCTGTTTTGAGAAAATGTGTTCTTATTTTGAGCGTATCGGAATCGTCGTGCGGGGACGGCGACGACTTACTCTGAGTCAGAATGTCAAGCGCATTTACATTTAAAGTGTGGATTAGAGTTTCACACAATTTGGCTGGATGGTTGTAGCAAGGAAAAACCCGTAGCATCTTGGGGGCAGATCCGTGTCATCAAGTGAAAACGTAGCTTCTTCTTTTTATTTTTTAAATTGACATTGGCGGAGGTCATGCGTTTGTGTCTTTTTATGAGTAAGGTTATGCAAAAAAAAAAAAAAAAAACTGCCAGTTTGATTTTCACAATTTGGTGGATGGGTGCAGCAGGGAAAAGCCCATCAAATTTGGGGGGTAGATCCATTTAATCAGGTGAAAATGCCGTCTTTTTTTAAATCGATGTTGGTGGAGGACACGTACTTGTGCCTTTTTTGCGAGTAGGATAATGCAAAAAAAAAAAAAAATGTCGGGTTGGTTTTCACGAAAATTTGCCAGATGGAAGTAGCAAGGAAGCCCCTGCTTAATTCTCATTTATCAAGGGAAACCTTCTCCTTTTTTACATTGTTGGAAGCCATACATACATACATACATGTCCGAGTGTCCTTCTGTAAGTAGGATTATGCCAAAAACTGCAGGGCTGACTTTCACAAAAATTTGGTGAAAGGGCGAAAACATGGCCCAGGGAAAACCCCATTGTGTTTTAGGTCCGTTCCATTTAATTTAGTGAACACTTCCCTTTTTCTTTTTTTTTTAAAGAAAAAAAAGAATCGGCATTGGTGGAAGTCATGCTCTGTTTGAGTTAATTTTCACAAAATTTGGTGAATGAGTGTAGCGAGGAAAAATTCATTAAATTATGGAGTTAAATCCGTTAAATTAAGTTAAAAAAAAAAGTTTTTTTTGGGTGTTGGCAAAGGTCATGCACTGTCTTCAGTGCCCTTCTGTCAGTAGGATTCTGCAAAAACCGCCAGGTCGATTTTAATAAAAAAAAATTTGGGGACAAGTGGAACAAGGAAGGACCTATTAAATTTTGGGTCAGAGCAAAGAACCGGGCCCCCTGGTGGTGGCATTTTTCGCCGTCCGTCCAGTTCTGTAAAGCTGCTGCTGTAACTCAGCCCATTAAGGGCCCCCTGGAGGCTCCCCAGGACGGCCGCACTCGCCTCAGCCTGCGTTTTCATTCCGCCTGACATCCTGCCACTCGCCGTCCTCATGGAGACAACAGCTGCCTCCTCAGCTGCTCTCATCACCGCGATAGATCATCGTTGTTGGATTATCATCATGCTGCTGTCTTTTTGAGTATGATTCTCCCTCCCTGCCCTTCATGCTGCTTTTATGCTCCCCCGCCACGAGCCCCTCCATCGCCGCCCGGCCTCCCCTTATTTCATCGTCTCATCAGTCTCGCGGCGTCTTCAACCATCATCATCATCAGCCGGGATTGTAAAGTCTGCCGGGGCCCTCGGCGGAAATCCCCAGGGGGGCCCCTTTTTAAACTGCATTCATCATCATTAGACGGCGTACCGCCGGCGCCAACATCAAACGCTGGGAAGATCCTATCGGTTTTCCTTTTTAATTCCACGGCACCTGACGCGCGAACCGCCGCCAAGTCCTGCACGCCTCCACACAGGACCTTCACTCTTTCTTACCGCACAACGCGGCTTCATAACAATGCAAACAGCAAACCACTGCAGGAGCGTCGCACACCACAAAGAACAATAACGCAGCACACGACCGTATATTTAACACCGGAATGCAAACACTGGGGAGCGAAACGCGCGCGTCGAGCCGTGCGGGAGCCGCCACGAAAGAGACGCGACACTGATAATCACCAGCCCGTAAGATTATTGTTGCTAATAGCGCCGCGGAAGCCTCACGTCGCACAGAGGAGGACGGAGCCATAAACAATGTGTTTATACATCGGCGCCGCTGATGAGCTGGCTGTGCCCTCGCGCGGCAGCCTCCGCATCGGCGCACCAACGTGTGAAAGGGGGCAACAGCAACACGACGCAAAGCGCTTCGAGTACCATTAAGGCGGAGAAAGTGCCGTATTAACGCGGGCCATTTGCCGTATACGATATACTCCGCGATCCGAACAGTATCATACATTACAGCGCGCGTGATTCGGAGCCGCAGCTGCAGCCGGAGCTGATCGCAGCTGCCGCAGATCATCACGTGTGTCTTGAAACACAACCTGACTCGTACATAAGTTTTAAGTGGAAATGAGGAGTGTGGGCGTGTTTGTTGGGGGCGGCACGGAAACTGAAAGGGGATTCAGCAATGGTTGGAGATTATTAGTTGTCAAGCTAACGCTGCCAAGCTAACGCCACCAGAGGCGTGAAGGCGGGACTCGGGTGCGTTCCAATAATCCTTTTTCCTGTCTCCTTTTTTCTTAACCCTGATGTGAAATGCCGCGGGGTCAAAGGCAGTGCGTTGTTTTAACACAGGTCGACATAAACGTGGGCAAAACTGCGATTACAGTTAAAATGACGGACTAGAAGCCGCAGCAGTGACATGGAATGTTTGTCAGAGCGGCTGCTCGCCATCGTGTCCAATATTTACCCTCGTGATCCCAATTGGTCTGAGAATAATGGATCTGATGGTACGAGAGTCATCACCCATCAGACCCGCAGAGCCACTGTCGATGTCATCAAAGGTTCACGCAAGTTAAAAACATGTACGGCGGCGCCGCTTCACGATTCACATATTTAATGTCAGAAACACGCAGTCTTTATCCCTGAAATGAGATCCGGCAGCAGCTGCTCGGGAAACGGGACTGACGCCTGAAATGAGAGCAAATATCAACACGGTAAAATGAAGATTAAATATAGAACGAAAGGAAAGGACATATAGAAGGGGATCCTCATCATCCCCACATCTGCCATGACTGGAAATATCGGAGCCGCTAATTAAACACAGAAGAAACGCAGCGAACGTGAGACGTTTCAGTCGCCGTGAAATGCAACTTTGGGCGATTAATAACTAAAAATGAGCAGATGAGCGGATGAATGCCCGAGGTGACGTCGGCAGAGATTCACCTTCTAACAAGATGAAAACATCTCAAGCGTCGTTTCGCTTTCGATCCCATGAGCGGCGAGGGATTGTGGGACAGCAAAAAAAAAAAGGAAGGAATCTTCAGTGTATCCTAGGCTAAAGGAGCTAATATGGCACTGAAGCGTCGCTGGCCGAAGGAAGGAAAAAAACAAGTGCTTTTATTTTGAAGGGGCTCGGCGCCCGCCATTTCAAAGCCTGCAAGAAGCCCCCAAAGTTTGCTTCCACGTTGTATTTGAGCAGCGAAACACAAGCATGACAGCGACTATGTTCGATATGGATCTCCTCACGTCGGGCGAGTAGTCGGACCCTTTTCCATTTCATGTTTGTGCATGAAAGCTCTGCCGGTGCCGTTTGAAAGAAGTTTCTGAAGCGTTAATGTATGTTGTTACAGCCCCGCGATCAAGGCCTTATTAAGTGCTACTGATTGACTATTATTAACACGGGGCTGCTCATCACGTATCCATTGATGCAGGGTTATTATCACAGCTACATTAATGCTCTCGAAACCGCGCGTTCCCCAAGAAGCCCTTTTTAGTTTTAATTAAACTGCAGCTAATTGAGTGAGAAGGGGAATACTTCCCCTCTCCTGCATCTTCACCTGCTGGTCTTTTTAGTTTGTCTTTAAGCTTGTTTGTTTTTTGGGGGGTTTGGAATATCTCAGGTTCGAACTGCGACATACGTTTTAAGAGGTTGGGAAACTTTTCCGTGTTTTGGGTCTTTAAGGGGTGACGGCGGGTCCCGAAGCCGGAAACGCCTCCAGTTAGCAACCTGCCTGAGCTGTGGGGCGAGTCGAACGCGCGCCTGGACGAGTCGCCGGGAAATAAAGCACCGTTCGGAGCTCGGAAAACCGAGGAGCGCCATCCAACCCAGGAAAAAAACCCAGCCGCAGGTCAGGGTACGTTTGGTAAGCGAGCACACAAACAAAGCGAAAACCACCCACAGCGAACCTTTGGTGCTCGCCAGTTTTTGTTAAATATGGATATCAAGTTGGCTTTTGAGAGACGGAGAATGGTTTTGCAGGATTGGGGAGGCGGTCAAAGGAAACCTGGTCATTCCGGGACTATGACAGCGACCCTGTCCACAGGTGAGCCTCTGCTGGGGGGTAGGTGGGGGGGGGTGCACTGAGCTGGAGAGGAACCAGATCCGAGCGAGCTTTGTGCTTGATTTCAAGCTGTTCCTGCTTGATAGTAATACGTTTTGAACACACTTCGCCCCTCGCCCTCGCCGCCAGGGCCATCTGTTGCTCCCACTCGGAGCCATCCACATCTCGCCGCCACATATCTCATTCGGTAAATGTGCCAGAACCTGGGCGAGCAGCGGGGAGGGAGAGACGGAAAACCCGGTCTGGTGTCCCGGTTTGTGGGACGCGGAGGTGCCGCTCCAAACCCCCCCAACCGGAGTTAATCACCTTCCTCTGCCAGGACGCACAGCCGGCGCCGCCCGTGATTGACTTGGGCCCCGGCCAGCCGTGGCGCAATTTTGTTGCGTAAATGCTAAATCGATGGGTCATTACACTAATGAAATGACACGACGGAGGGACATGATGGCGAAATCAAGGTTCTCCGCGGCTTCCGGCAACGGCCGGCGGGGGTTGCCAAGATCCTGAGACGCTCCCGGCGCGCCGCATCTTTTGCAGGATCCTCGAATTTGATGCGGGCGGCGGCCTGGAATCCAGCCGCCAAACGAGGTGTTGAACCACCTCCCAGTTCACCTTCCCGTGTGAGCCAGGAACATCTGTGGGCGCGGTGGAGAAATACCAAGTCACTTAGTGCCTATTGAGCCGGTCCAGCTCTCAGGAGCAGAACACAAAGAACACGGTGGAGAACAGTGAAGACTGAAAGACAGGCCATGAATCTCAGCTCCGAGGATGATATACAGACCTCTAAAGAGTCGCAATTCCTGAGGACCTTGAAGTCTCGCTGAAGACCGGGGCCCTTTTCTTCCCACCTTTTTAACTTTTTTTTTTCCCCCTCTCGACACCTTCCACCAACATGTAGACGGAGGAAATAAAAGTCAGACGTTCGCCGCCGCCGCGCGACTCGCGCTCGTGCATTCCGGAGCGCGACGGTGGGGAAGAGTGACAGAGAAAGAGATGAGATTTGTGATCTCATCTGTTCACCCGGGGCGCCTCTCCGGAGCCGCCTTTTCACCATCGTCAATCATCTCCTTGGAGACGTTTTAAGACTCGGAAAGGATGGCGAACTCCGGCGCCCGCGATGCACACTCGGGGAAGCCGGGGATCGTGATTGGACGCCTCGCCTGATTGCAGCCCCGGGGCAAGAGAACCCGCTCGCTTATTGGCAAATCGGCATCGGCGGCAGCGGCGTGTTTTAATTGATCAAATGTACCAGTGTGGATGTAATCGTGTGTGGGCCTTGGGAGAAAAAAAAATTTATATATATATATATATATCAGGGGAAAAAAAATTAATTACACCACTGTGCTTTTATTTTAATCTTTTTCAGAGCCCCATAATCAATCTTAACACTTACGCAGGTGGAAAATCCTGCCTGCGTGTTTTGAGATTTAAATAATTAGTGAAGGCATTCGCGCGCAGTGTGTGTGCGTGTGTGTGTGTGAGAGTGTGTCGGTTAAGTGTGTGCATCTGCCAAACAGTTGTTCGGAGCAGGTGGAAAAACGGGTGAACATAATCCATTGAAAAGGCTGCAGTAGCTTATGTAAGAATCCGCAATCTGCGCGTCATTGCTGCCATTTTCTTTGTGTCCTTTTGCTTGCTAATATCTCCCCCTCGCCCCCTTCTACCCCCGAACCAGGTGGCGGCGCAGGTTTTTTTTAAATCCGAGGAGCGGCTCTGCGTGTTGGCAAACGCGTAAATCTCGACTTCCCTTGCTGAGAGTCAGCCGATAAAGAGGAGGAGTGGGGTAAAAAAAAAAAAGCGAGCGAAAGTCCGCCTGTTTAAAGGTGAGTTACAGGTAAGTGCCAGATTACGTCTAAGCTGGGCGCGTAAGCCCCCATAAACCCGCAACGTGACATTCTAACGCCTTCCTTTTGCAGAGGGATTAAGCAAATAGAGGAAGAAATAGAACACGGGGTTTTTTGGGGGGTTTTTTTGCGGGAAGGAGCGCGGCGGCGAGAGCCACCCGCACGTGGCGAGTGCCTGAGTCACCATGGCGACCTTGGCGCGCGGAGGCGGGTCCAATGACACTTTCAACATGTCGAATCGACGTGACCACACAGGCACTCGTAACTTTCTGAAAAAACAAAAAAATCCCCCCATTGGTGGCTGAGCGGTACCGCCGCCGGTCTCGCAGACGTTGGGCCCTGTTGGCTGATTGGAGGG